>JAWPHD010018548.1:0-39414 GCA_037043455.1 Cyrtodaria siliqua
GATAGCAAGACATATCTATAATTTTAGAAAAAAGTAACATGCTTATAAGACAATTTATTTCAGTGAATTAAAAGTGGTAAGCCACTGTTTTCAAACAGCGAAATTACCATAAATAATTTTCACTGTTTTTGGAACTACTTTTTTCTATAGTGATTACCTCCCTTTAAAAATATAATGTTGAATCATGTTTATGCTGACAGTTGAATGTTTGACGTGATAACTATGTATTTTATAACTTTTTTAATGAATATTCTTGTTTATTTCACAGAAAATATTTTTTACTGAAATAAACAATTTCAGGACTATTCTATGTCGTGTATTAACTAGTGATCTGTAGTGAAGCGGTTTTAAATTGGGGCTACCAGTGGGGAATACAAATGTGAAATGGACTCAAAAACACTGATGCATCATAACATAGAAAGAAAATTTGTTTTATTCAGAGGAATATGCAACGTTTTCATCTCGATGAAATAAAGTTGAAACTACCGCTGAAAAAAACAAATATCCTCTAGTATATGTTTTTATATATTTTCAAAGTTGTTAAAGTAGCTATCCCGACAACAACAACAAATTATGTACACCATTTCTAAACCTACTGATGCATGGTATATATATATACATGTATATATATACTGAAAGGAAAAAGAAACGCGACACGGGCATTTCCGCTATATATTGTAAGTACAATGCTGATGTTAATCGAATGGTACATGGCAACGTAAGATCTTTTCTTTCGGAAAATAAGACTAAAACAACACTAAACACAGCAAAGAGTATTCCTGCAAAGTTTCATTATTAACAGAGTACGCGTGCGAGCAAACTTAGGAAGCAATATTTTGCAAACTCTTTACGTTAAATACAGTACTGACCTGGCTCAACTTTTCAAAGAGGAACATTTATGAATTTCTTGTTACAACGTGTACTGTGATTAAAACGTCTACAACATCACCGTTGTGTCCTTTCTCTAACTAACTGCAACTCTTTTTTTTAAAAAACATCTTGGCATTTCCTTGGAATATATATGCAATTTAGTGTGCAGTATATGCAATATATAGTGGAAATTCCCGTATCGCGTTTCTTTTTCCTTTCAGTATATATATAATTTACATATTTTGAAAATCCAAAATATATAGACAAACTATATAGACACAATATAAACGACTTTAACCAGCCAGACGAAACCCCAAAACTGGAGATTCAAGTTAAGAGTTAAGCATATTTAATTACGGGTATTTTAGGAACCAGTTAATGAATCTTTTTTTTAATCGGCACATAAACATTATTATATGACGTGAACACTTAGATAAAGTTTTGATAAACGGTTTTGCAATGTAATTTTGCCGTTATTTGACGGGAACGCTAATTTAAAGTTTTCTTTATAATACAATGTGTCAGATCATAATGTATCCAGGAAAAGTATATATGTTTGAAGAAGGTAAATAACTACATGCATGAAGTCAGCTGGTTAATTCATAATGTTCTGTCTGATCTTACCAACTACGAGTATACGAATACCATTTCGACATTGTGAAAGAGGCATTGAATGGATGGAACACTACAACTTTTATTTGTTAGTTACAACGCTAGTTTTGTTTTATGTTCATAATAAATGCAAAGCTCTTGTTAGGCTTAACAGTTTTCGACTACACCGCAAAGAACTAAAAATAAAATGATTTAAAAAATGACCATAAACAAACATCCTAAGTTCTGTTGCAGAAACTTCAAGGATGATGCGGTATGAGAAAGGAGAAATTTGGAAATCTTCGAACACGATGAATACAACAAATATTGCTGTCTCGGTTTGATTGTTAATGAACGGTAGTGAAAAAAGGCTTGAGGTGCAGTTGTTGCAATTATTTATCTTGCAAGTCCACCATTAAATCAGCTGTTAATGGTATATTGTTTAATGTATGTCTATCTTTAAATGTTGATTGACGTACAACTCACGTCGTTTATGTTCTGACTTGAAATGCACCACGTTGCGATATATAATATGTTGGACAAACAGGGCGATCCTTAAAAGTTCGATTTCGTGAACACAAATATAATGCAAGTAATCATAAAAAGTTAAAAAATTACTTGTACCAACTTGTACCAACAGTTTCGTCAGTCAGGTCATAATTTTAATAACATAACTGTTCAACCGGTTGAATATATATTTTTTGATAACGATGCTACTAAAAGCTTCAAAATAAAAGCTAGACATATTGCAGAACTTAAGTGGATTAAAAACTTACAGACACCTTATCCACTCGGCCTTAAAGGACCAACTGCCGTATAAAAGCCACTAGATGGAGCTGGGGTAGGTTTTTCATTTAAATGTGTACATAGTTAAATCAGGGACACCTTTTTCAAAATATTGAAAATTCCACCTTATAAAAGAAATTCAATATTTGGCACAGAAGTAGTCTGATATTAAACAATTGTATTAGTAAAAAAGAAATTGTGAAAAAGTATCTCTTATTCCTAGTTTCGAATAATTTTTTAAACCCAACTGACACATATTTGAAAATATAGGGGAGGAGCCTGTGGGGTTATGAATTGAAAGATGTACACAAAAACACGTGGTAGTGTTTACAGCAGACGACTCACATTATGGCATGGATATTGGCAGTAGTTTTGTGTGTAAACCTCCATAGCAATACTCGGAGATGGGACGTTTGAATCTGTGACCATTCATGTGTTTCATATAACAATTCATCTTTATCATTTTCACATCAGAATCAGAAACACACCAGAATCAGTAGCATCACAATGCACTTCTATACACCACCTATGAAAATTGAATATTCCCTCCTTAGGCTGAGAGATGTATATGTTCCTTAATCATAACTAGGCCTATATAAGATGTAATTCCTTATCTTATTATCTCCATGATGTTCAGCCATTCCTAACAATAATGTGTACAGTTATGCTTCATTTTTGAAAATGCATTCCTACCACCATAAATGTCCAAATTATACCATATATTGTGTACTGCAGTAAATAAAGCCTGTTTCTCCAGACCAACTATAATTGGCAATTAATTTTCATTCATAAACACTGATAACTTGACGTGAAATATTTGCTGGCTGTTAAGTCATTACATTACATTTGTGTAAATGTTCATAGCAATTCTGTTTTATGTTATACACAGTGCAGTGGATAGTATATAGATGACAATACAATAAAATATATACATGGTAAAACATGAATAATACTGGGAAGTAAATTGTCACAGTTCCAATAAAATAAACAGAAATTATGTAGTTTGGAGTAGTTTTATTAAAAAACTCTACTCCTTGCTGATATCTAAAAACAGTTTTCTGTCGCCTGCTTGAAGAGAGATTTGTTTACATGAGTCATGCACTATAACTGACAGGATACATAGCTGGTGTACTTGATAAAGACACACCTCCAATTTCTCCCTACCAGGGTAGGGAATGTCACAGGATGACCTTAGTGGTTGGGCTAACTCAGGAAAAAATCAATGACGGTGAATGCATTTACATAAGTTTAATGCAACTTTTAAAATATGTTTAATATATATACAATTATCTAAAAAAACAAGCGAATACACAAATGAACTATGAAAAGAATGTTCTCCTGAACGTTTAAGACGTTCTTAGTATTGTTATAAATACTGAATGTCTAAGACACTAAAGTGTTGTTAAAGCTATAACAATGTTGATCTAGCGCGATAACTGTGATGCGCGAGAGCTCATGAAGATGATGATGCGCGAATTCAATGGATGATTGTCATCAAATGCCTTCTGTAAGGGTTGATGACGCGATGCAATGATAGTTAATCTCCACTGAGATTGTGAATGATATTCCTCCAGTGAGGACTGGTAACGGGCCCACCTTGTGTCCCGGGGGTTGTCGTTAGTAAAACCTGGCTGCGCAGGTACGGGGACCGTCTCCACCGCTTGTAACGTTAGTCGTGGAAGCTTAGCTCCACTCCTGGATATCCAAACCTAGATGGCTTACTCCAACCCTGGATGGCTTATATCCTGGATGGCTTAGGCTGTAATTATACATACGTTTTAGATGTCGGTTGACAAACATAACAATCTTGCATAAATATCATTACCCAAACAAATCATTATTCAATCAATATATGTAAGCTGTACTAATGATGAGTAGCAATGTATACATATTCTACAACGCCATGTATACGCTATGTACGTCGCTGTTAATCAATGCCCCTAATACATGTAATATAAACATGATCAAATTACTCATATATTACACTCACTGAGTTATGCATGCACGCATTTATTCTTGTCACTCATCGCATTGTTAACTAATGTTAACAATCGTGTATTACAATCACCGAGTTATACGCCAACGTTAACTAATGCACCTATTATCCACTGTTATCAAATTAATATTGTTTTACAATTAATGATCAATTACAATAATTACATCTAATAAAGTAACTTCAAAATCATATGCTAGTCTAAAGTTATGTTTGAGAAACATCAATGCTAACCGGATGTCGTAACCGCCAAACAAGATGGCGCCGCCCACTGAATACAAATATACGATAAAAGTTTAATAAAACTACTAACCACATGTTGCCTGTGAAATTTGCCGTCCAATCTCTGTTCCAACAAAGTACTATCGATGATCCCGGCGAAAGCCGGGATCATCGATAGTACTTTGTTGGAACAGAGACAGTCCGTGACAAACGTGGCTAAATCTACAGTATTGAATCTACACGAGAGGCCCCTTATACAATTTTGCCGTTTAAGGAAAATATACCTATACGTTTACATGCATTAGCACAAAACTAAACTGATGACACGGCCTCTCTGGCGGCCACTTAATATTAGCACGCTTTTACGTGTTACATGAATAGATCATGAATATTGTGAAATTGTTTCAACTCGAACAATAGATTTTGGGTGTAACCGATAACAAGAGCTATGAACGACCAGTACGCTCTACCCGTGACATTTTGTGACAGGGAATGTTGCCCCTTTAATTACAATATTTATCATGAAGGAAATATTTCTAAAGATCCTAATATTGACATTTTTTCTATATGTTCTATTCGAAAGCGTAAATCTAGGTCTCATGGTCTTAGGCGTAATGGTAACATCAAACGTAAATCGCGTGTAATTATTTCTGTCGCTGCTTTACATACTATTTTTAAACAGTCTGGAAAGCATTCTATGCTTTCACGGCTTACCTCTTTGTCCATTTCTTCACTAAAGTTGATCGACGAGGAAGCCGACACAATTTTCATTCGTACAGATCGCTTGTACAACACTGCTTCCATAGTTCAAAGCTACATACAATATGTTCTCCGACCCCATATTGACAAGGAGTCTGATCACGTCAGGCATTTTCTAAAACTACTATATATTAATAAAGGTATTGATTTCATTGACATGCCTAGTATTTTTCGAGATACTCATGTACATATAGTTGATTCTATCCCATTTATACTATTTAATTTGTTATAAGTATGAAAAGCCTAATAGAAATATTATTTTTAACTACAACAAAATAGTTTCTGACCTTGATATAGTACATAATACTCCTAAGGAATGTGAATGCAACACATCAAAGTTTTGCTATGCTCCAGCAGGTCATGTCATCACTGGTAATTTTGATATTGTTGATAAACGTATTCGGCATTTGTTTTCGAAAGGTCCTAAATATAGATTACCTTCAATTATTGATTTTAATGCCTGTCGTGCCCAGATCGCCCACTCCATTGAAGATTTTATTATAAAATGGTGTCGTAGAGAACATGCGGACCCAAACTCGCTTTCTACTTGGAAAAAGTCAATTCTTAAAATTATAGATACACGTATTAACTTTTATAATGCTAACCCCTCTTTACTTCCTCCGAGACCTAGGTTTTCCTTTCGTAATTTAAAATCGGGAATTCAGGAATTTCATAATAAATTTGTTTTAGTTCCTGCAGATAAAGTAGCTAATAATATAATTATTGTTTGACGCCTACATTACGTCAATGTTTTATCTCTGGAACTCGGCAGCACCAATTCGTATACTCCAGTTAATTCTACTGAGGATGATGTTGTTTCCGCACATACCACTCGGTGCACTACTTTCAAGACTGGTGTAAACGATAAGCTATGTACTGGATTCCTAAATTACATAAAAATCCGTATAAGGCTCGCTTTATTTCGAATTCTAGTGCCTGAACAACAACAAACATCTCCAAACTTTTAATCTTCTTGTCTTACTGCCGTTAAAGATCACGTTAAACTATATTGTGATAAAACTTATGAAAACTCTGGGATTAATTTATTTTGGTCTATACAAAATTCAGGAGACGGTCTTGATAAAATGTTCAATAAAGTTTCATCAACAAGCACTTATGACTTCTCTACACTATATACAACCTTACCACATCACCTTATTAAAGACAAGCTAATTTCTCTTATTCAAAAAACAATCGCTATAGAAAATACTATAATTTTGGCATTTAATAATATTAAAACGATTTTTACTAACGGTAGTTTAGACAATTATTATACTATACTCTGTAAAAGAAGTTTTGGACCATGGCAGTGTTCGAACCCGTGAAATGATCGCTGAACCATGACATTCGACCATAACCCTAAGTATCCCAGTTGATAATTCACAATAGATCAACAATCAACAATAATTATCGTTTACAATGAAAGTTTGCGAAAAAATCATAATCTTTTTATTGGTTACTCGAATGTGTCCGTAACTGTATACTTTGTATGGACTTTTTTTTACAGATCCTTTGTGTGTTCGCGATATGTTTTTAAAATCGAATCTTGTTTGGAATTTAATGTTTCTGGTACCACATTAACCGGGTAGGGTAGACCTTGGTTACTAAAAAAAGATACTTAAATTCTCTCCACTAGTTTTATATTTATATGACTTTATGTACCCTGGTCCAAAACTTTTTTTACCGAGTATACGTGGACTTGCTATGAAGTTTGTGAAGCACTCATCTTCCTATTAGATAATATTTTCGTCAGGTATGGAACCACCGTTTATAGACAAATTGTTGGTATCCCTATGGGTACGAACTGTGTACCACTTGTCGCAGATTTGTTTTATTTGGCTATGAAAGAGATTTCATGTTGAGTCTTTCACCAGATACCCAGGCAGATGTTATTGAAGCGTTTAATGACAGCTCTCGTATCTGGATAACATATTGAACATTGACAATCCTTTCTGTCTAACTATGGTTAAGAATATTTATCCTAACGATCTTCAGCTTAATAAAGCTAATATATCTGATAATAACGCTTCTTTTCTTGATTTAGATCTTTCGATTGAAATTGGTGAAATAATTAGCAAAATCTATGACAAGAGAGATGCTTTTAATTTTGACATTGTTAATTACCCCCACTTAGATGGGGATGTGTTCCCCGAGCAACTTATTCGTTTTTCAAGAGCTTGTACTCGAGTTCAGGACTTTAATATTCGTAAACTTTGTATAACTAAAAGCTACTCAATCAGGATTACCGTTACCATAAACTTCGTATAACCTTTGCAAAATTGTGTTATCGTAACCCTCATCTTCTTTCCAAATATAAAATTAATTTAAGGACTCTTCTACGACAAGGACTATCACAACCTGACTTCTATGGTGATGTGATTTATAAACTTCGTAAGATTCTTGGTCATGATCATTTTCATACTATCTTTGTAAGACTTGTTAAAAAGTTTATCAAAAGAGGTTATGACCCAATCATTTTGCAACGTACTGCAACTGCATGCTTGGTGCTGGACCCTTTTACAGTTCGCCACTATGCTTTCCTCTTTAATTGTACGATGACCGGACAGGCTGTGGACCCTATGATGACGCCTATCTAAAGCCCATTGGGACGGTGGCGTTTGATGTTTGTCTATGATCTTTCTTGTCGTGCCCTTAATGGTTTATTCTTTTGTTGCTATGGCTTCTGCCAAGTCACTGAGTACCTTCATTGTGGCTTTCAATGCTATTGTTTTTTTGTATTATATTAACACGAGCATATTTGTGTTTTACTTATATTGCCTATTGATGCTGCCTTGTTGGTTACAGATTATATCATGGCGGGGATTTCTTTATTTAATGGGATGACAGTAGGGTTAGTGTGAGGTTTGGTGCACCCTAGAACCGGTTTAAACCCCCAGTGGCCTACTTTGCCACTGACCGTTCCAAGGCGGTAGCCCTATTGTCAACTCTTTTGTGTTTGTGATCTCGTTTGCTTTTAGTATTACCTTTTCCTTCTTGTTTGTCTGTTTGCGTGTTTGTTTCTGTGTTTTGTGGTTGACTGTCCTCCTTGAATGCTATTTTCCCTGTCTGATCTTTTTATATTTCCTTGATGCTGCCTTGTTGGTTAGAAATTAGATCATGTCGGGGATTTCTTTATTTACACTGTCCTGTTTTAATGGGATGACAGTAGGTTAAGTGTGAGGTTTGGTGCACCCTAGAGCCGGTTTAAATCCCCAGTGGCCTACTTTGCCACTGACAGTTCCAAAGCGGTAGCCCTATTGTCAACCCGTTTGTGTTTGATGTCGTTTGCATTTATTATTACTTTTGCCTTCTTGTTTGTCTGTTTGCGCGTTTGTTTCCGTGTTTTGTGGTTGACTGTCCTCCTTGAATGCTACTTTCCCTGTCCGATGTTATATATCTTTGCTACCGTTCACGCCCTCTAACATGTCTAACCAGGTTTGAACAGAACTTCTCACTATATAAAATGTCAATAGTACGAAAATGTGAAAAATCCCGAAGATGGTAGTCATATGATGGTAAACTTGGTAGCGTAAATATGGTGTCTTCTAACCATCCCATGGCCAGTGGCGTATAGTCTCAGTTTCTAATAAAATGCCTTGCACTTAACGAGAAATCAATTGGCGACACAAACAAAATGGAATTCAGTTGGGAGCAGAGGTTATGAAGCTAGCGTATCACAAGTAAGAGTCAGAAACTAAATTAGAAAGCAGAAAACATATCCTAAAGGTGATTAAACCTTAACCAGTTTGAGTATTGCGACCAGCTATGCGAAATAAAGTCAAAACTCATAGGTATTTGAGAATGTATTGTGACGTGCACCTGCTGGACTATAATTATACCTTTTCTTAAGGCTGTCTGGCCAGTTGATTGTAACAAATTGATTTATGAACGATTATATATTTGAAAACGATTCACAGTTGAATCACGTACTTATTTGCGTTTTACGATGAAAATCACTACCACTTTTTTTCTGACTATCAATTTGGTATCGTCTATCCAACACCAGTGATGGATAGTCGACACTCCTTGTCGTGTTGTAATACACCACAAACTTAGTTTGCATGAATACTCCACTGACAAGGGTAAGATATACCTCCTCAGTAGTAAGCTTTTGTCAATATACAGACGAGACAAACACTGCTTGCAACGTAAGTATTATTAAGCAAAATACTTTCAACCTTCTTACACTAATATCTAATATATAATGATGTGCTGACCTCGGTTTTCGGTTGGAAACTGACTGCTAATCAATCAATCAAAGTTTTTATTTACCCTCCCTATGGCACTGGGCCTTTTGGCAAGCTGTTCAAAAGAAGGTTATGGATGCAGAAGAGTGCGGGTGTAGAAGCCAGCATCCCTCGTCAAAAGTGGTTTACTGTAGAAGCGATCGCAGTAGTAATTTTGTTCGAAGTGAAGAAGTCCAACGTAGATAGCCTGTCTGTAGGTGATTAAGTTTTTCTCAAAGAAGATTAAAGTTTCTGTGGAAGATTATGGCCAATCGGATTGCCTGCAGAATTGTGACTAGGTCAATTCGATTGCCGGCTCGAAATCGTTTTAGCCAAGCAGGTAATAGATGATTAGATGCGTCCCAAGTAGGTCAATCTGGGTGCACGTGGATTCCATGTTAGTAGTTCACACGTGGTAATGGCTCCTCCGGTAAACTCACTGGCCGTGTGAATGTTGACGACGCATGCCTACCGCCAGTGGGTATCTCGCAGGGTTTGATTCTACACCAATGGGGTCAATAGATGATATTAACCAAATGCGTGAGAATATTTCGAGTTCTAGAAAAATACATTATCAGAATATCCAATATCAGTCCCAGCTTATGTCGGTCAGTTTATATTTGCGTACAAATTCCCACATTTTGCAGATAACATGTATCTAATAACTGCTTCATACTCTGAATGACATATCGTGTCGTATCCTAGTCACGAAATAAATAACGAATATATCATCAATCATTATACCATCAGCTTGTATCGTATAACAGATGCAGTTGTATAGATAAGAACTGCTACTTCAGGTTGTCCAACAAAAAAGGATTAAAGGAGAAGTTTGGAGAACACTGGTAAAAATAAATTTTCCTTTTAAAAGGAACGGCTTGCCTTGTTAGGTAACAATAATGAGGCGGTTGGAAAAAAGGGAATCTCATAACAGGATAGAATTTGGGGATAACATATAACAATTAATTTAAAACTGTTAACAGTAAATCAAATCAAATAACAGGTTAGCCTATATCTGCGGTAAAAGAATCTAGGTAAAATGGTTGTCGAGTCATTTTTTTTAGAAGAGCTGTTCTACACATTTGTTGTGAAAACAAACTAGCGTCGCAGATGATCTAGACTGACCTGTTATTTGATTTGATTTACAGTTAACTGTTTTAAATTACTTGTTATATGTTATCCCCAAACTATATCCTGTTATGACATTCCTTTTTCCCCTACCTCCTCATTATAGTTACCTAACAAGGCAAGCCGTTCCTTTTAAAAGAAAAAAAATTCCCATTCGATACAGATTGTGGGTAACATATAACAGTAAATAATCAGTTTTTGTACTGTTAAGTAGAACAACATTTAACAGAATAAGTCTCGATCTTGTAATATCAATAACTTTGACATCAACGTGTCAAACCTATACAATGGTTGACCCGGCCATGGTCGAAATCAATACATTGCTTCACTGTGCATGTTCCAGTTAACTCAAACAAGCCTTAGCTGTGGAGCAGTATATTGTATCAGCTGTGTATGTTGAAGAATCAATTTAAGCTAAGGTAAATCAAATCGACAAATATACATTTAGATTTTATTAGTTATTTATTCTATTTCAATTTAAAACACAAATACTAATACATACACAAAGAATGACATTTAACATAAAATACTACATCTTTTCATGACGACAACCATTGAATAATGATGGAATATCAAATTTAAAGAAATTGGCATAACAGTGTCAACAAACATGTCAACCTTATCTCGGGACACCGAAACAATCGTCTGTCTTTATAGAAGCGGATCAAACGACAGTCGGTATATAATCATAACTCTGATCAGATGTGTTGTTTTACCTTATTGATGCGTAGAAGAAGCGAGCATCGTCATTTCATTTTACAGTTATTATGCTAATCAGAATTAAGCTTTTCTTATGTTTCATTATGTTGTTCATTTTACTATGATTATGATTCCATCTTTGTGGCCCATGATTGGAAAATAAAGTTATTCTATTCTATTCGTGGGTCAGAGAACCAGACTAAACGGAAATAAGCGTCTACCTATGTAGAAGAAACGGTTACTTTCGCTTAGCCTGGTTACCTGGGAACCAGGCTAACTTCTAACTTCCGCTGAAAAACGAAATGAGTATATAGGCTAGCAACCGGAGGTGCAAGCAATTAACGTCGATACTATACTGAAAAGAAAAAAAAAGCATAAAGTTTTTTTCCGCTATATATTGTATGTTTAATATGCTACTGCTAATCGAATGGTACAGAGCGACATTTGGGCTGTCCATTCGGAAAGAAGGTTTAAACAGCACCTAACACACCAATGGTTACCCGTTTAAAGTTTCATTATCGACAGAATGCGCATTTGGCTCAAGCAGGTGAGCAAACTTAGGCTTAAAACGTTGCAATATCTTACACATTAAACGCAGTACTAAAATGGCTTGACTTTTTTAAGCGAAACTTCAACATTCATGAATTTCGTGTTACAAAGTATACTTTGAATAAAAAGGTCTACTACATGACAGAGTTGACCTTTTTGTAATTAGTTGTAGCCCCTTGTGTACAAAACACGTTGTGATATATTTGGAATATTACGTGGAATTAGGTGTGTATAACAGTGTAGTATAATACTAATATTATTCTAAAAGCTCGCAAAATAAAACCTAAAGGTCAGCATATTCTCATAACCATACACTGTTTAGACCATCAGTGAAAATAATTAGGAGTTGGTGTAACCGAATACTTAAGCAGTTAGTTAGTAGGTCGCTGACTTTATTTTCCTCTATAAAGATTTGCAATACACAAAGCAACAAGAGGCCTAAGTGAGCATCTGTAATCTCAACTGATATGCTGGTATATTTAGATGTAAGAGTTGAACATGAAGTATAGCATAACATAAACCTTCAGAAATATGACTTCATTGCTTTTCATTTCAATGTGTTTGTTTGCCAAACAATGACAAGCGTTAGAGACGAGTTCACCAGTATAATAATGCAATTTTGACTTTTAAGTCATTATATCAGTCGTTCACAGTCGCAATTCCTGTTAATTGCTCAATTAAACAAGTTGCAACTCCTGTTTAACGGCTCAGCTTTCGCGTCGTAATTAACCACTATTCGCTTACCAACGACAAATTCAGCACTTCAATAGCGGTAACTCTATATCATTGCCGTTAAAGAAGATACTTTTTTGTTTTTATAAGATATTTTATTTCAAATTTCCAATAGGCTATAAAGCCCATGAGGATACAAATACAAAGAATAACTTGGCAACAGTGCAGTAATTGGTACACATACACATATATTATATGAAAAATTATCAAAATAGAATACAACTATTACCAGCTGTTATGCAACCATGCGTAATGAGAAGGTGTTAACAGCTATTCAAAGATATTGTACTGGTGACTTGAGAAATACAGAACAGAACAGAACAGAACATACTTTTATTGACTTGTACGTTAAGTACATCATCATAATATATATACAACAATTACAAAATACATAATTAAATCACGTGTAACATACAAAGTATATGATTTATATCAGCTCTAAAGAGGATGATCTATAAAGTGTTCACACATGCGTTATAGATATTCTATGTGACATCGCACATTTGAGATATAAAGCCAATTTTAAAAGAATCATTTTGTTTTCAGTTTGCAATAATTCGATGAATTTAAACATACTTGGTCTATTACAATAATATTGAGCTATGTATTTCCTCCTTATATCGGAGTAACATGGGCATTTTAGAATGAAATGAAACTCATCTTCAATATCTTGAGTATTACAATATTGACAAAAACGTTCATTTCTTTCAATCCTATTGATACCATACCGACCTGCTTGAATTCTTAGAGAATGTGACGATAACCTTATTCTACTTACTAAACTTCTTAAATCGCATGGCAATACATCTAAGTATATTTCATAATGAAAATGATTTTTCACATTGTTATACAAATCTAAGACACCAGAATTTTGTTTATCTGCATACCACTTTTGCAAAAAACAATCGATTATTCTTTGTTTGAATACTAATACAAATGACCTACAAACAACTGTATCAGGGTTATCCCATACCCAATTGAAACCATATTCATACAGTAACGTTTTAACATTAGATAACCAGTTCTTTTTGCCATTAACACACTCGTCATAGGCCATATTATAAACCTGTTTCAATATAATATTATCAGTATTTAACAACTTAAACCAATACTTAACAATTTTAACATATCGTGAAATATACAAAGGCCCATGATAACGTCCTAATTCACCGTAAACAGCAGCTGTACAAGTACTTACTTTAACATTTAATATTTTCTTACAAAATTTTAAGTGTATTCTTTCAATTTCTTTAGACTTACTAAAGCCCCATATTTCCGATGCAAAACCCAAGACTGAGCCAACAAATGCATCAAAAAGTTGACAAAGTAATTTAGGTTTAAGTTTATATTTACGACAATTTACTAATAAAACATTAAGGGCTTTCAAAGCTTTAACAACTAATTGTTCTTGGTTAAGTGAAAAATTACCAGTATAATTAAACACGGTACCCAAATAATTAAAATCATCAACTACTTCTAATTTACTGTTATTATAAGTGAATTCCTCATTTGGTAATAGTCTACCTCTTTTCCTAAAAACCATAACTTTAGTTTTAAGCGTATTCACTTCAAGACTCCATTTTTTACAATAACAATTTAACAAATCGAGGCTAATCTGTATTTCTTCTGGTGAATTTCCAAGGATAACCATATCATCAGCAAAAAGGAGTAACATTAAAACAATATCACCTATCTTTAAACCAGAATTTATATCTTGTTGCAAAAACAACTCTAAGTCTTCAAGAAATAGAGAAAATAAGATTGGAGAGATTACCTCCCCTTGACGTAAACCTACAGCATATTCGAAGAATTCAGAATAAGTTTGACAAGACCTGACACAAGACTTTATCTTTAAATACATATCTCTTATTATTCTGCACATTTTACCTTGAATTCCCTGGTTATATATTTTTAACCACAATGCATTTCTATAAATACAGTCATATGCTTTTTTAAGGTCAACAAATACACAATACAACCTTTTATTCTCGTTTACATATTTCTGAATAACGGTTAACAACACAAATAATGCATCAACAGTAGATCTTCCTTTTCTAAATCCAAATTGTGCATCGGACAGTGTATTATTTTCATCACAAAAGGTAACCATGCGTTTACATAATATCGATGTAAACAGTTTAGATGAACAGCTAACTAATATAATACCCCTATAGTTGTTTACATCATTTTTATCTCCCTTTTTATGTAACGGTATCATGACACCCTCTGTCCATTTTTCTGGAAAAAAAACACTGTTCAAAATGGAATTAAATATGTCACAAACATGTGACGATAAAATATCAATAGATTCTATAAAATATTCATTCATTAAAAAATCACTACCAGTAGATTTACCACGATTAAGGTTTTTAACAGCTTCTAATATTTCAGATACAGTTATCGGCCTATCTAGCTGTTCATCTGCACCATCCAAATTATCAAAATCATGATTCATAGCAAATGCCTCTGCATCATCATTTTTTATATTCAATATATCATTTCCAAGTCCAGAAAAATAATCATAAAACGACTCAATAGTAATATTATGACTAATCTTTTTATTACTACTTTTAAAAAAATTCCAGAATTCCTTAGGTTTTGAATGCCTAAGCTTCTCAATATCTGACAATTTCTTTAATTCAAAAGCCCTACGTTTTTTCTTAATAATATCCTTATATTCCTTTTTTAATATACAAAACTGTTCCCTACTAAAGTTAGCTTTGCATCGATTAAATATGCACAATGCTTCACTATATCGTTGTTTCGCTTGAATACATTCCGCATCAAACCATTCCTTATGTCTTACCATTGGTTCGTCAGTAAAAGTAGGGTCACAATTATTAAAAACCTTTCTACAAAAAAGTGGATCGGCAACATCACGCAAAATATTTGAAAAAATTACAAACTACAGTATTTATTGACGCCCTGTCCGAAATATCTATATTATTCGTCACACTATTCAAATCAGTTAATCGAGAAATCAATCCCGCTCTGAACTCATTCTTTAAATCACTAGACCATTTATATCGAACATCACTGTTCACAGTAGCAACCTTACGTTTAACATTACAAATCAATGCAAAGGAAACAGGACAATGATCACTCCATTCATTGAATGAGCAAACATTACATTCTTTTGTTAACAAATAATCAATCACAGATGCACCTTGCCTTGAGGCGTAAGTATAAGCTCCACAGTCATAATCCTGAAATAAGCGACCGTTAACTATACGCACACTCATGGATTTACAAAGATCAATAAGTTTCAACCCAAATGAATTACATGTTTTGTCAAGCGAGGTCCGTATTAGGGGCACATCGGGAACATATTCATATTGGTCAATATAATCATTATAGCAATCACACGAAACATAATCTTTTCTTAAACCTACTCGACTATTCCAGTCACCAATTAAATACGATGAGCCTATATTTTCATAATAAGAAATATCATTTTGTATTACATCAAATAAATCTACTGCACAAATTTGGTAAGCAGGCGATTCTTCGCCCCACATATAAACACCACATATAAACACATCTTTATCAAAATTAAAAAAATGTTTGTCAAGTTTCAACCATATGACAGTGTCATAATGGTTACGTACAATTTCAATTCCATCTTTCAGAGATTCCCTAAAATAAACAGCTACACCACCACTCGATCTTTTAGCATTACGGTGTCGAAATTTTCTATAAAAGTTATGGGTAACATATCCTGAGATATTAATATTACTTTCAGCATTCGCCCACGTCTCATACATAAATATAATATCATGATTAGCAATAATATTTATAAATTCATCAGGGTCTTTTTTTACACTTGTCAGACCATTTACGTTCCATGACAACACCCGTAGGTCACCCTCAGTGCGTCCCTATGTGGCCTCTCGTTGTGGTTTCCCGTCTATGTAGAGGGTGTCATATGACAGCTATGCTCTCTTACCATTGTTTTTGGCCTCCTTCATCCTCGGCAATAGTTTTTTTCTCTTCTCCACCACTTCCTTCGGGAATTGCTCGTATACATAATGCTGGGTACCCTCCAACGCTTTCCACTGCTTTCTGACTAGCTCCCTTTCTTTAAACAAAGTAAATTTCGCCACTATTCTTCTGATTTTACCTGCATATCTTCCTCCCATTCTGTGAACCCGCTCAAACGCCATATTGTCGACAAGATCTTTGGCTAGTTTCTCCTCCGTGTTCTCCGCTACCCCCTCGGGTGCCTCATCAATGTTCGCAAACACTAAATTATTACGCATGGATTGCGACTGGAGATAAACCACCTCATCTTTTAAAGCACCATTTTCCTTCTCCAGATGTAGCACCTTGTCATTCACTAAACCTAAGGAAAAGTCGACACTCTCGGCCTTATCTTCAACCGCCGTTAGCCTCGCCTCCGATTTTTTACTTTGTTCCTGGATATATTTCCAAACTTTATTTATCTCTATTTGAAATGTATCCACCTTTTCTTCTAATTTTTCAAGTGACTCTAACCTTTTGTCCATGCTACTGAGTCGGCCATCAATTCTTTTTAGGTACTCCAAAATGTCTGCATGTTTGGCCGCGCTTTTAACTGCGATATCATCTGTAGTACTCATTTCGGTGGGTGGGGTGATGATCACTATCAATGGTTTTATCAATTACACTCGGATCACCCTCATCTAGAATACTATCTAAGTTTAAAAGCGTATTGTCGAATAAGACAGAGTTTGTTTCTCTTAATACACTGCTGACACTAACCTCGTCTGGCGTACTCGTGAACCGTCCGGAAATACATAGCAGTTCACTGAATTTATTTAATTGAAGAGCTTTATAAAATAAAAATACATAATCTACGAAAACTGGCCTAATTCGTTGAGTTAGTCCTATAATTACTAAAAAGTATATATATATTTTTGTTCCTAACACTGCGTAAACGCGTTCACAAATCTACTGGTTGTTTACGCAAAGTTCGCACAATTATATACAAACAAGCACGAGCAAATGGTGAATATTCACTGTGGTGTGACTAATGACTATGTAATATTTGACCATTTTTATTAAAACAAATATTGTGTTGGTGCATTTGCATTTAGGTTCTCATTTCTTAATTTGAAAGCCTTAAAAATAAATTCACTTAGTTTACGATTACATGTTTTGTTTTCTGATGTTATCAATTTAATGAATTTAAACATGTTCGGCCTGTTGCAGTAATATCTAGCTATAAACTGTTTTATTAATCCGTCATAAAGACTACATTCTAATACAAAGTGGTATTCATCTTTTAATATATTGCAAACTCTACACTTTTTCTCTTGTAAAGGGTACTATTTGGTCTTGTCCATCTACCAGCCTCGATCTCCAGTCTATGAGCTGATACGCGTTAAATGGACGTGAGCATGGCTAGACAGAAAGAATATATAAATGGTAATCAGTATCTGATATTTAAGAGAGGGTATGCCATATTAGGATAATGAATTCTGTTTATCTTTGAGATACTTAAATATGTTTTTAGATGTTTGTAGTAGGGTTGGTGAAATTTCCTTTGATAAATTCAAAGCATTGAATCGTTTAATTCTGAATAACTAAAGGGCGGGGCTATAACATGCTCTAATTTTCCATAAATTGATGATAGAAAGCGGTTATTTTGACAGGGTTACTAAGTACACTATTCTACAAAAATGATAAAGTCTGTCTCATCTCGTTGGTTTGTAATATCAACTCGTTAAGACCAGACTATATCTATTTCGTCAAACAAAGTCGTGTTATCTTTTATCAACTAACAACTTATTAGATATTGCTGTATTAGTCTGATTCCAACAGGTGTCCTGTTAATTACATCAGGTTGCCAGGCAAATACAGACGTTTCCAAAAAGCAATATTTAGATATCAATACATGTTATCTGCTTTTATGTTCAAATCTGTTCTAATACGTTATAAATGGATAAAGGAAAAGGAAAACACCTACGGAATTAAAATTGTCATTTTTTATAGAAATAAGGGAAATTGCAAATCGGTTTTCATTTAATACTTCATAATAACTGTCATATAGCGCTTTCTAAAATGATTGATCTAACATCAAATATACGCTTTCTAAAATGATTGATCTAACATCAAATATATGGGAACAATTTAAGCACCAGCTATCGATGAAAGCAAACTATTTTCATATTAATATCAAGTTTATTGTCTGCAAAAAACTACAAACGTTAATGATATTGACTTAAATATAGCAGCTTAAATATCTACCGCAGAAACAAAATAAATACATCGATGTTTGTACAGACACATATGTAGTACTTATTATTATAGCACATGTAACACTACCATTAATGGATTCAGGGATGATTCTGTTATTACACCTTCTTCTTCCTTTATTACACCTTCTTCTTTTTCTTCTTCTTCTTCTTCTTCTTCTTCTTCTTCTTCTTCTTCTTCTTCTTCTTCTTCTTCTTCTTCTTCTTCTTCTTCTTCTTATTCTTCTTCTTCTTCTTCTTCTTCTTCTTCTTCCACTTCTTCACCTTTCTTCTTTCTTCTTTCTTCTACTTTGTTCTTCTTCTTCTTTCTTCTTCTTTCTTCTTCTTTCTTCTTCTTCTGCTTCTGAAATGATCTCTGAATTTAAAATTTAGATATAAAAATCGAACAGGAAAAGTAGCATTCAAGGACGATTGTCAACCACAAACACACACAGAAACAAAGAACAACTTTAAAGATGAATAAAAGGTCAAATAGACATACCAAACACAAAAGGGTTGACAAAAAAGGTCGCTGTGGGTTTAAACCAGGTTCTATGGTGCACCAAACCTCACACTTACCCTACTGTCATCCAAATATAACGGGACAGTGTAAATAAAGAAATACCCGCCATGAAACATTATCTAACTAACAAGACAGCATTAATAGGCAATATAAGTATAACACAAAGAAGCTCGTGTATATATAAATACAAAATACAATAGCCTAGAAAGCCACAAAGAAGGTACTCAGTCACTTGGCAGAAGCCAGAGCAACAATAGAACAAACAATTGAGGGCACGACAAGACAATATTGCAGACACCCATCAAACGTTACCGTCCGTTTGGGCATTAGGCAGATGTCATCATAGGTTCCAAAGCCTGTCCAGTACAATTTAAAAGGACAGCATAGTAGCGAACTGTAAATGGGTCCATCACCAAGCACGCAGTACGTTGCAAAATGACAGGGTCATAACCTCTTTTGATAAAGCTTTAACAAGTTTAACAAAGATATTATGAAAGTGATCATGACCAAGGATCTTACGAAGTTTGTAAATCACGTCACCATAGAAGTTAGGTTGTGATAGTCCTTGTCGCAAAAGGGTTCTTAAGTTACTTTTATATTTGAAAAGAAGATCAGGGTTACGATAATAAAATGTTGTAAAGGTCTTACGAAGTGTATGGTAACGGTTGCCCTGATGGCGTAGCTTTTTAGTTATACAAAGATTACGAATTTTAAAGTCGAATGTTCCATAACAAAATAAATAAAACACAATCATATTAATTATGTTAAACCGACGTTTAATAAGCATCTATGGATATCTTGAATAAATAAAACCCGGTACCATGGAACATTGTTGACTGATAGAAAAATATCGGCAGCTTTATATTATGAAACAAGCCATAAACTATCGACACAAAAGCATATACAATGTGTGCTAATGCTTGTTCTTTAACAACTCAAATAAGACTATAACTTTTTAGATACCACGAATACAATCATGATCGGTTAAAAATGGAAGCTTCACAACGAAAAGAGTGTGCACATACTAGCTCGTAATATGACATACGGTGATCTTGGTTTATATTCATCGACACTTATTTAGAAAGCAAGACTCTGTTTTTGCTATGATAGTTAATCATATTATACCCTCATATAAAAAATAATGCAATAATAAACAACAAATTACAAAAGGCCTGTGCCTGTGTTGAATCCTGATTCCTCTCATCATAGTGAATGTTAAACCCGATTGTAGCATGCTCACTGAAAATTCCCCTTGTAATAGCACAGGTGTAAATCACTTAATTGAAAATAACAAATGTCAGAATAAATGGTGTACTACAACTACCAGTTATTGGAAGTTAGAGTATGGCAGGGAGCTGAAATGGACATGCTACAAATCAAACAGAGTATGGTTTCATCTCGTTGGTTAATCTAAAAGCCTTGATGGGCTACGTCCATCTCGATGTTAAAGTTAACCAACTTAATGAGACCATACTCTATTTATTACTTAGTTTAACATTATATGATTCAACAACTCCAGCCGTTAAAGGTTCTGATTATTGTTTAATCACCCCTAGGACATGTTGTCTTCTTTTCAATTTAATCGTTTGACAGTTACTTGTGATCAAAACCTCTGCTCCGAACTAAATTCCATTTTGTTTATTTCGCTTATTGCTTTCTGGTTTAGGGCAAAGCATTTTTTTTAGAAACTGGGACCATACACCGCTGGCCATGATATGGTATGAAAATACGTCAGATTCATACGCATACCATCTTCGGGTTGGCTCAAATTTCGTTCTGATGAAATATTATATATTGAGTTCTGCTCAACCCGGGGCTAAAGGGCATGAACGGTAGCAAGCATTTTTCACTACCGTTCATGAACTCAATCAAACCGAGATGGCAACAGTTTTTGTATTTATCGCGTCGGCGATTTCCAAGGTTCTCATTTCAAACTCCTTTTAAGAAAAAAACAACATTTATTCTTCACAAAGCTAGCACCGGATATCAACGAATTATTGTCTTAAGTTATAATATAATGCTTATAGGCGGATATTCAGTATTGACCCAGCCTAAGTTATGAAACAAAGCCTAATCCAATTGTCAAGATTAATTAAAGTATAATGGAATGTCCTTGAAAATCAGGAGACAATAGCAACCTGGTTCGCATTAATGGCATTTACTCAACTGGATATTTCAATATGGGATAGTTCAATATGCTTAATCCATTACATTAGTCTCAAACGGGTTATGGTATCCGGTTACACATGTAGCACCACAGTAGAGAATGGAAGAACATAGTTTGTTATAACGAGTTTTCAATGACATTTGTGTTCCATTAAACAAAAACAAACCAGTTATTTTGTATTATGCAACAGTAAAATAAGTTCAGCTTACATGACGTCGCCATTCAAACTTCTTCATAATTGTGTACACTGGTATTACGAAATGATATATCATATAGAAACAAGGGTTTACCCTAGTATATATCAGACGGTTTATTCTATTTCTACTGGTAGTATACAACACAGAAACTCATTATTGATAATAAACTGATGTTTCTTTCTGATGCAAATCTTTGGTAAAAACCCTTTGCAAAATGAAGGTGGTACCAGAGTGTTGACAGGTCAAGATATGTAACGTTGATGTTGATAATCCGATATTAGTGGGTTTCGAAATCATCCGATCATTCATCGTAATTAAGACTCTAGTCAAATTTGGTAAATATCAAATACAAAATGAAAGGGCTAGGTTGCCATTAACGGAGTTAACGGTCGACGGACGACGGAAGGAAAACACCATGGCTGTTGGCCAGTATATCTAACCAATCATTCGAAATAGTCAATTTGGTGACAGTGTTATATCGATTATATTTTATCACATAACGTCCCTTGTTAGCAGTGTCGAACACCCATTTAATATTCTATTGTATGACACACGTGTAATACAACCTGGAACGATTTTGATTGGTTGAGTTAAACCTGTAACACTACGCAAGTTTATTAACTGAAACTATTTTATTTATTACAAATTCACCCAGATCTGAGTCATAAACTTATTATTTGTGACAGCTTATAAAAATAATGCACGTTATACAAAACATTGTCGACGGAAGGAACATAATATTGTGCCGCTACCACGTATCCTATAACCGAGTTAAAAATAAAAACTTTAATAAACCTTCATATAAAGAAATTATAGTAATATTTATGATTTGATACGAAGCCGAAGATGATGATGGTATAGCGGTGGTGATGACGAGTTTTGACATTCCTTATTTTAAAACAGAAACCTGACGATGTTTATAACAGTTCCATTCTCTGTTTGTATATTGCCAGCAACTTTTTTTTCCCTATATAAATGACGTTTTAAAAGTAGATATATGTCGAACAGAAATGTAGCATTCAATGACCACAGGCAACCAAAACACGCACAGAAACAAACATCAACTGCAAAGATGAATAAAATACAAGATATGACATCATAAACATAAAAAGGTTGACAATTAGGTCTTCTGCCTTGGAACGGTTAGTGACAAAATTAGCAGCTGGTAGAGTAAACCAGGTTCTAGGGCGCACTAAATCTCCATCATACCTACTGTCATCCCAATAAAACTGGACAGTGTAAATAAAGATACATGTATCCCCACCAGGTTATATTCTCCATCAGACAAAGGCAGGAATAATTGGCAATGCAAGTATGACACATAAATGATAGGTATATATAATATAAAAAAAAATAGAAAGCCACAAAGAAAATACTCAATGACTTTGCAGAAGCTTGCGAGGAAAGATGTAAGTTTTGTTTTTAAATTATTTTGGCGAAAGAAAATGATGAATAAAGTTAAAATCCAAAACAAAAATGCATAAATGTCGGCCCGTGTTAAAATAAATGATTTTTTTCATAACGACACATACTACATGTATCAGACCTTCCAATAACCGTCTTACGATAATTTCTCTTATCTTTGACAAGCATGAAATTTCTTGGCAAGTTGGCGTCATTTTGATATTTCCAATAGTCATTTTAGCATGATTCACCTCGTGACTGGAATCGTAAATAAAATAATGTACATATCTAAAAAATGGGAAGCATTGATTTCGAATGCAATTACTATTTTTGACTTACAGCGCTGTTATTTATTCCGATCTTCTGAGATTGCTGAGCCTGATATCGATATACATATATCGGTGGTATATTCGCAAATTCTTTGTTTTCTTACTTTAATTGTGAATAGGTGGTTCCACTACTTCAGCTTTTAAAGGCTCTGAGTATTGTTTAATCACCCTTATGTTATGTTATTTGCTTTTTAATTTTGACTTTTGACTGTTACTTGTGATACTCAAGCTTCATAACCTCTGCTTCCAACTACGGTCTACATGCCTGTTTGTTTATTTCGCCAATTGTTTGCTCGTTTAGGGCAAACCATTTTGTTAGAAATTGGGACCATTCGCCACTTGCCATGTCATTGTATGAACATACCACGTTGAAGGCTCCATGTTTGCCGTCATATGCAAACCATCTTCGGGATTGCTCAGATGTTCTTACTATAAATAATGAATTCTGCTCATTCCTGTACTAGAAGGTGTGAACTGTAGCAAGCATTGTCGTCAAACCAAGACTGCAATATTTTTTATAATGATCATGTTCGGAGATTTCCAAATTTCTCTTTTCATATTCTCTTTGTATATCACAGTAGCTTTGCCTAATAGTATGCATATCTGAGGCTGTAAAACGTCTCCTCGTGATTTCAATCCGAACTGTTATTCTTTGGCGATCGCTTAGCCCGATATTTATATACAGATATCAGTGGTACATTCCCAAATACTTTGTTTTCTAACTTGAATTTTAAATATTAAGTGGTTCCACTACTCCACACTTTAAAGACTCTCAGTAGTGTGTAATTACCCTCAGTACATGTTATCTGCTTTTTAATTTTAAGTCAGTCGTTTGATTGTTACTTGTGATACACAGGCTTTATAGCCTTAAGCTCCCAACCAAATACCATATTGCTTATTTCGCCCACTTTTTTCTCTTTTAGGATATAGTTATTTGTTGGAAACTGGGACCATACACCTTTGGCCATGGGATAATATGAAAACATCACATTCGAGGTTCCATGTTCACAGTGATATGCATACCATCTTTGGGATGGCTCACAATTTATTTCAATTGACATTTTAACCATTGATTTCTGTTCAACCCAGAGCTAGAAGGGGTAAACGGTAGAAGCATTAATCATTACCGTTCATGACCGAAAGTGGAATAATTTGTTCCCCAAATGTCTCATTTCATACTCTTTTTACAGCAGTAACAATCATCATGCTACAAAAGTAGAGATAAAAATCGAACCGAAAATGTACTCTTCAAGAAACACAGCCAACCAAAAACACACATAGAAACAAGCAATAATTTCAACGGTGAATAAAACAGTGGAAAATAGGACTCTCGCCTTGGAACGTTCAGTGGCAAAATATGCCGCTGGAGTCTTAAACCATGTTCATATTTAAAACGTAAAACGTAAATGGCTTGCAAATCTAGCGAAATCAATTACAAAGTACTATCTTCTCAGAAAGTCTGATCAACAAGTTTTACAAAATAATATTTTAAACTGTACATGAAGTAGCTAGAACGCTAGAACGATAGAAATTGTATCAGCAATGAGAAAAATGGAAAATCAGATACCACAGCACCCAAATGCAGTGGTACATGTACCGAATGTCCACACTGTAACACAACGAGCAAATTAAACAAACGTTGGCAAGGACATTACACAACACAGAGGGATGGATACAGGATAACCGACTTGTCACGACGGTCAGTATATAATATAGAATACTGGTTGGCTTAAATCGATTTTATGTGTACACAGCCTCGCTTTTATCTTTTTTTTCAAGGCAAACTTGACAAGACAGTGTAAACAAAAGTAGAACCCTTAAACAAATCTCTAACAATAAAGTCCACATCCTTAGCAATGGATACAAATAAGTGTTGTTGTAAAGATAAATAAAATGACTTATAACTAGAAATACATGATGTTTCAAGAATTGAACTGGACACTAATAGCAGTTGCGGTCAACGAAAAAACCAATCTAGAGTAAGATCCAGAAACGTGATGGATGAACGTACGTATAAAAGTCGAAATGGAAATGTAGCTTTCACAGAACAAACAAAAGCATTAGAACAAACAACAATTACAATGTTAGTAAGAAGTCAGGCAACTGACTTCACAAACATGAACGGGTGTATACCTACTTGACCGTTGGGAGTTAATCAGGTACAAGGATGAGGCATACCTTAAACTTACCGTATTGTCATCCCAGTGACAGTGTAAATAATGAAACTCCTCCGTCAGGCTATATTCGCTAACAAACGAGACAGCATTAATCATGTTAATAGTAGACCGGGACTTCTCGTATCGTGCAAAAACACGTTTGTTTTACCCGGAAAGATATACTCGTGATTTCCTACATATCAATAACAGAAACTGTGCTAAATACGAAACCACTGTATAGATTTATGTCATACTTTGCATTGCGTAACACCCACACATATCTACGGAAGCCCGTAAATGATAAGCAAATATAAATTTTCAGAGAATGAATGTGTACAAGTTTATATTTTAGCGTTTTGATTTTGTTTTGTACATAACGAAGACATGAACAAGCCGGATTATATTCTGTTCATGCAGATTACAATTTTTAACAGTTTATACTTTTTTTCTTTGTTTTTCTTTAAATTAAAAGCGCCGGATTTATGGATTGAATATGGTGGGCCGATGGGTGAAAATAGCGACGGGCATCCACAGTTTGGCTAAATCTTATATGGAAGTTGTTGATAACTTATCTAAATTGTTTTGTGTTTTAACCTTTACTGTGAAACGTTATATCGTTAAGACACCAATGTCTTACGATCAAGGCCGATCTTCGCCTTTTCAGAATCGAGTTATGATGCTTGAGTTACTTAACAAAAGAACATTTCGGGTAAGCTTAGCTGCAATGTTGTGATAACTTCTATCATTAAATTTGAATTTTAATTAAAATTGCTTTGAAGCCTTATATCAATCCGACACCAATTCCTTACTTTCACTGTGGACTTTTGCCTGTTTCTAAATAGAGTTATGGCCCCTGAATAAGAACGAACATGCATTTTTCAGAATTTATTTTGATTAATAATGTTTAGTTGTTTAAACAAGTTTTTGGTGAATCTTTCTTTTTTTCAAATAACATACCAGTAAATTTTATAAATTTGGTGATACATCAAATTCTTTTGCCATTTTGAATTAGAGATATACACCTTAATTAATTTAGAAAACAGGATTATTGCAATAACTATTTTAAAATGTGTAGGGCTTAAAACATATCAGTTTGGTGTGAATAATTAATAATATTAGTATTTAGGTTCCTTTTGGATACTGGCGGAATTCTTTGAATAATGACAGCTTTTTGCTTTCTTAATACAGTTATGGACAATTTGCTTTGATAATAGTGGTTGCTGCAACTACAATATTGTCAAACTGTAATTTTCTCCAAAAAACAACAACGTTTTTTATTAACGAGTTTCGTTGAAAGGTTCGTCATGCTAACTGGAATACTATCTAAATGACTGATTTTATATTGGTTACATATGATCATTAACTGTCCAGCCAACATTGAGCTTCAATTCTAAGTTATGTCAGTCAATTTTTGGATAAGAAGGTTGTTAATGTTTTTCAAATACATCACACACTTGGATACTATCCAATAGATTGTGTCGCCTTAATCAACGAGAACCAATATATTGTGAAATAATGTAATAGAGTCATGTTTACAGTTTAAACTAGAATTATCACTAAATTACATCCATATCCTTATTTCTAGTTAGAAAAGATGGTATTAAAGTCCAGAAGGAAATGGAACATTCACAGAACACAGTCGGTCAACCAAACATATTTGAAACAAACACCAATCACAGGGACAGATAGAAACAAAGTAGCGGAATGACAAACACAAAAGGGTTGTACCTCCTCGGAATGGCCAGTGACAATATGGGTGCCTCCTTGGAATAATCAGTTAAATAAATGTCACTGGGAGTTAAACCAGGTTCTAGACTGCAACACACATCACTCTTACACTATAGTAATTTCATTCAAATAAAATGAGACATTTTAAATAAATAAACTCCCGCCAGGCTATAACAAACTAGGCATCATTAGGAGTAATAACACAACATGAACATGTATAGACGAACATCAAAAGGCCTAAACAGAACTGTGTATTCACATAACAACATTAACTGTACATTAAGAGTAATAACACAACATGATCATGTATAGACGAACATCAAAAGGCCTAAACAGAACTGTGTATTCACATAACAACATTAACTGTACATTAAGAGTAATAACACAACATGATCATGTATAGACGAACATCAAAAGGCCTAAACAGAACTGTGTATTGACATAACAACATTAACTGTACATTAAGAGTAATAACACAACATGATCATGTATAGACGAACATCAAAAGGCCTAAACAGAACTGTGTATTCACATAACAACATTAACTGTACATTAAGAGTAATAACACAACATGATCATGTATAGACGAACATCAAAAGGCCTAAACAGAACTGTGTATTCACATAACAACATTAACTGTACATTAAGAGTAATAACACAACATGATCATGTATAGACGAACATCAAAGGCCTAAACAGAACTGTGTATTCACATAACAACATTAACTGTACTTTAAGAGTAATAACACAACATGATCATGTATAGACGAACATCAAAGGCCTAAACAGAACTGTGTATTCACATAACAACATTAACTGTACATTAAGAGTAATAACACAACATGATCATGTATAGACGAACATCAAAGGCCTAAACAGAACTGTGTATTCACATAACAACATTAACTGTACATTAAGAGTAATAACACAACATGATCATGTATAGACGAACATCAAAGGCCTAAACAGAACTGTGTATTCACATAACAACATTAACTGTACATTAAGAGTAATAACACAACATGATCATGTATAGACGAACATCAAAGGCCTAAACAGAACTGTGTATTCACATAACAACATTAACTGTACATTAAGAGTAATAACACAACATGATCATGTATAGACGAACATCAAAGGCCTAAACAGAACTGTGTATTCACATAACAACATTAACTGTACATTAAGAGTAATAACACAACATGATCATGTATAGACGAACATCAAAGGCCTAAACAGAACTGTGTATTCACATAACAACATTAACTGTACATTAAGAGTAATAACACAACACGATCATGTATAGACGAACATCAAAAGGCCTAAACAGAACTGTGTATTCACATAACAACATTAACTGTAAAGATATGTATCGAACTGTAAATGGGTCAACAATTAAACATGCAATGCGCTGCAAAATGATAGAGTCATAACCTCTTTTGATATATGTGTTACCAAGTGGACGAAAAGCAAAACAAAGTCCAACTATGTACTGGATTACTATATTACACAATTATCCTTATAAATGAATATTGAAAAACGGATCCTTTTAAAAGCAACAAACACAAACAAAAAGGAGGTAATATAAGGTGTAACACATCCCACATGTCCCACGGCCCATATTACTCGCTTTATTTCAAGTTCTAGTGTCTGCAACGCTACAAGCATCTACACACGTTTAACATCTTGTCTTAGTGCAGTTTTAGATCACGTAATACAATATTGTTCTTAAGCTTATGAACAACTCTTGAATTAATACATTTTGTCAGAAAAAGAATGCAATGAACATCACACAAACCCGTTTCAAACACAAGCTTATTGCTCAAAACAACTTTTGCAAGAGCAAATACTACATGTTGGCCTGGGCCAAAATTGAAGTGTTTTATATCTACGGCAATTTGGACAATTGCAAAAGGTGGACTTGCCAAAATGTTTGTGAAACACTTTTTTCCAATAAGATAATTTTTTGCCAGGTTTGGAATAACTTGGAATTGGAATTTAAAAACAAATTGTTAGTATCCCAATGGCTATGAACTGAGCATCTTTCGTCGCAAATTCGTTTGTGTATTGATATGAAAGACATTTCATTTTGAGTCTTGCATCGGATACTCAGACAAATGTCAAATATTTGGGAAGGGTCGTAATTCATGTTGACAACTTGTGGCTATACCCATTTGTATACTTTTGTCAGAGATGTTGAAATCAGACAAATGCCATCGCACGCTTTAAAAACACCTCTCGGCATCTGGATAACATATTGAGCTTTGACAACCCTTTCTTTTCTGATATGTTTAAAACTACTACAGTAATCAACAAAACTTATATTTCAGATACTGTCTTTCATTTATCGATTTCTTCTCTCTATTCAAATGTATAAATAATCTGCAAAACCTTTGACAAAAAAAAACACAACATGATTTCAATTTTGACATTGTTGATTATCATCTTTTACACGGGGATGTTTTTCGAGCACTTCAAATGGAGTTTGTATTTCTCGACTTATTCATTTTTGCTAGCGCTTGAAGTCGAGTTGAGGACTTCATCTGAGCTACCGTTACCATGAACTTGGAAGAATGCCTTGCAGAAGTGTATTATCGTAATGAATTAATTTAAGAACTCTTTTGCGACAAAGATAAATAATCACAACCTGTCTGCTACGGTGACCTGATTTAAAACCTTTGCAAGATTCTTGATAAAGATCCAGTCTCTACCCAGAGCTGTCGTTCTTTGCATTCACATACAACCCCTGTCAATAGCTGAGCAAATTACAATCTTATAAAAAGACGAAAATGAAAAAAATCTGAAAAAAAAGCAATTGATAATTTAGTGAATAAACAGTAATATTTTCTCATCATAATATTGCATCAGAATAAAATGTATACTCTGGCATATCACTCCGCCGTTAAAAGATTCAAAATGGTCACCACGATAATATTCATTGCGTTTCCCGTAGAGTTACAGTATGGCGTTTATGTTTACCATCACTTTCCAAAATATCACAGCGATAAAAACAACTAAAAATTAAAGTACTAACCTAAATTCATCAAACATTTCCAAGTTTAGAATTTCGTTAGTGGTGTCAGGTCACGGTCTGATCGCCTTTTCGATTTTTGAGCGATGGTCATGTGACTAATTACGACGTATTCACAGACTTCTTTCTAAGAAATTGACTGAGTCTCATGGTGACCCTGGTAACGACTCGGTAATGATTACTTTCATACAATATTTACTTCTTAAAAGGTTTATCAAAGGAGGTTGTCACCTTATCATTCTACAACGTAATGCATGATTAGTGCTCGACTCATTTACAGATCGCCATTTTGCTTTCCTCTTTGATTGTGCAACTGCCGGTCAGATTGTGGACCTATGATGACGGCTACATACGTTTGCTATTGTTTTCAATATCGTCTTGTCGTGCACTTAACGGTTTATTCCTTTCTTGCTCTGGTTCCGCAATGTAACTCAGTACGTGCTTTGTGGTTGTCTAGGCTTTTTATTTTTATATTCCTACATACATGATTTATATTCCTATATTCATGATTATATTTGTTTTATAATTATATTGCATATTAATACTGCCTAATCGTATTTGCTGGGCGTGATTTTTTTATTTACCCTGTCTCGTTTTAAATATTGGGATGACACTAGGGTAAGAGTAAGGCTTTGTGACTATAGAACCCGGTTTTAACAGCCAGCGACCTGTTTGTTCATATTCTCAAAAAAGAGCGATAACTTTGTAAAGCAATCATTAAGTGTGCTCATTATCAATCACAGCCGAGATATTAATAATATTAACCTAAAAAGGCGCGAACAAACAAATCATATTCCTTGCAAACATCGTGACAACAATCATGCTCCTTAGTCAGAGGACGATATCCTCTTTGTTTAATTAGAATAGTACATAGTCATTGATGACCATTTCAAAGCAGAGTATGAAGCAATCAGATGATAGTACTTTTCGAAAGTTTAGCCACAAAACACAGAAACAAACACGCAAACAGACAAACAAGAAGGCAAAAGCAATAATAAATGCAAACGACATCACAAACACAAAATGGTTGACAATAGGACTACAGCCTTGGAACGGTCAGTGGCAAAGTAGGTCACTGGGGGTTTAAACCGGTTCTAGGGTGCACCAAACCTTACACTTACCCTACTGTCATCCAATTAAAACAGGACAGTGTAAATAAAGAAATCCCACTTGTCTGAAATCCATTAGATTTAAAAGTTACACGCCGAACTTTGTGAACATTGAAACCAATTTACTTAATTTATTGTGTACGAAAGATGAAATTTGTGTTTTCGCAATAATCAAGGGCAATAACTCTGTAAGGCATTTATCAGTTTCGCTCATTATCATATTGTCAAAATTCATATTGATATAACGTTGTCTCATACTAAAGTGTGTGAAGAGTAGAATCTGTTTTTTAAAGTAAGTGTGTATGCAAGCTAAAATGTATCTATATTTTCAATAATCAAGGGAAATAACTCTTTAAGGCAATTGTCAGTTGTGCTAAGTATTGAACTTGTTAAAACAAACTGTAGGTATAAGGCTTCACACCATATAATATTTCGTCGCAACCAGAAGCCGTTTATTTAAGTTATTGTGCACACAAGAAATTCGCATATTAGGTCAGAAAAAAATCCAAAAACGGTCCATAACTCTTGTTAAAATTATTAAAGTGTTACGTGATCAGGTCTTGATTCTGTAGTTTGATACTTCATATACACATGGTTTGATAAACTAACAATTTATTTGCATGGAAGGACGTGTACCTTTTATTTTATTTTCCTTTGACTGTTTGATAAGCGATGTTCAAATACTGGCTTGGTACGACTAGGTTACCGTAGAAATCGCGCTGACGTTACGAAATGCAAAGTATGCCAGAAGTCCATATAGTGGTTCATACGTACAAGACCCCACTATATTAATATTAAAAACATCAGGAATAAATATTTCCATATAAAAGTTTCGTTTTTTACAGGCATGGGTGCCTATAGGCAATATCCTTTAAGAATTTAGATAAACGTCTTTTAGGGTCCACAGATTGTCCTGGATCAACCACTAAAACTGCAGTGCGTCGCGAAATGATAGGGTCATACAGTTGAAGTATTTACCTCCCTTTTCAGGAATTTTGAAGTTGCAATCATATGATCCCACGAGGTTATACGGTCGTCGCACAATATAAAAGTTTAGAGTAACGACTGACTGTAGAGGGTTTAATCGCTAAGCATGCAGTGCGTTGCAATACTAAAGGATCGTATCCTTTTTATGACAAATTTTCTGATTAATTATGTAAAGTTGTCAGGAGAACCTTCAGCCCCTTTTAATTTCGAAGTTAATATATTACCTCTCTATAAAATAAATATTCTGTATGGCAGAACTAGTTTTAGATAGGTGTTATACTTCTCTTCGTTGCAGCGATACGACTTTGTGAAAGTTCTATGTAGTTTTTTATACGTTGTAACGAAACACTTGTTGAAGAAGTTAACTTTTAATAATAAATTGAATGAGTTGGGAGATGTAGACATCCTGTATGATGTAGCACGAGGTACGTCCCTGTCATGAGTTGGGAGATGTAGACATCCTGTATGATGTAGCACGAGGTACGTCCCTGTCATGAGTTGGGAGATGTAGACATCCTGTATGATGTAGCACGAGGTACGTCCCTGTCATGAGTTGGGAGATATACATCCTGTGTGATGTAGCACGAGGTACGTCCCTGTCATGAGTTGGGAGATGTAGACATCCTGTATGATGTAGCACGAGGTACGTCCCTGTCATGAGTTGGGAGATGTAAACATCCTGTATGATGTAGCACGAGGTACGTCCCTGTCATGAGTTGGGATATGTAGACATCCTGTATGATGTAGCACGAGGTACGTCCCTGTCATGAGTTGGGAGATGTAGACATCCTGTATGATGTAGCACGAGGTACGTCCCTGTCATGAGTTGGGAGATGTAGACATCCTGTATGATGTAGCACGAGGTACGTCCCTGTCATGAGTTGGGATATGTAGACATCCTGTATGATGAAGCACGAGGTACGTCCCTGTCATGAGTTGGGAGATGTAGACATCCTGTATGATGTAGCACGAGGTACGTCCCTGTCATGAGTTGGGAGATGTAGACATCCTGTATGATGTAGCACGAGGTACGTCCCTGTCATGAGTTGGGAGATGTAGACATCCTGTATGATGTAGCACGAGGTACGTCCATGTCATGAGTTGGGAGATGTAGACATACTGTATGATGTAGCACGAGGTACGTCCCTGTCATGAGTTGGGAGATGTATACATCCTGTATGATGTAGCACGAGGTACGTCCCTGTCATGAGTTGGGAGATGTAGACATCCTGTATGATGTAGCACGAGGTACGTCCCTGTCTAAATGTGGATCGTTAACGATGTCAAAGTTATAGTCATCCCTCTTATCATGCATTTTACTAATACACTCAAGTGATACGAAAACGCAACACTGGAATTTCCGCTATATATTGTATATACTGCACACTTAGTTGCACATAATATTCCAAAGAAATCCCAAGATGTTTTTTTTTAAAAAAAGTTGCAGTTAACTAGAGAAAGGACACAACTGTGATGTTGTAGACGTTTTAATCACACTACACTTTGTAACAAGAACTTCATCAATGTTGAAGTTGCTCTTCGAAAAATTGAGCTAGTTCAGTACTGTATTTAACGTAAATAGTTTGCAAAATTTTTCATCCTAAGTTTGTTCACATGATTGAGCCAAACGCGTACTCTGTGAATAATGAAACATTGCAGGAATACTATTTGCTGTATTATTTGTTGCTTTAGTATTTTTTCCAAAAGGAAAGTTCTTACGTAGCCATGTACCATTCGATTAAAAGCAGCATATTGTACATACAATATATAGCGGAAATTCCCGTGTTGCGTTTTCATATCACTTGAGTGTAGTATGAATGTAATCACTTACAAATGAGAGAGGAAGCTATGGTTTCCGATTTATTGACTTTACTAAACGAGTCGTATGTGTATTTCTACAAACTGATGTACACAAAATGTGATGCATTTTTACAGTATTACCCAGAACTCAAAATTACATATGTGACAGTGAACTAGTAATATTTAAGGACAATACGTTTGGTCTCCATACTTTACTAAACGCATTATTTTGTTCAGTTTAGTGTGTATATATATATAGATATAAATTATATGACATTGTTTGCGGTAACAGTTTGTAGTACCTCTAAAATACTACTGCTGGCCATGGATTTATGTTATAGATGCTGGTCGATATACACTATCTAACACATACTATTAAGGTAAATGAGGAACACTAAACGCTACTACTAGTACTTTCACTAGCCTTAGATAATTTCTTTGTTGTGTGTTTTTTCACTATTGAACTATGACAAATAAATATAAAAATCTATTTATGATTTATCAATTTCATTTTTCTAAATGTCCTAAATGTCCTTTATTCTTTATTACATGTAGTTTCGTTATCAAAGAGTGGTCTTTTGGTGAAAATACTGATACGGTGGAGGAGGACGGCTATGAAAGCGATGTGTGAACTATGCTCTTGACATTATTGCCATGAATTGTTATACATTTACAATGATTAAGACATTTTAAATAAATAGTAATCACCTGAGCCGAACATTATACATACATTAAACATTCTACCATTAACAGCTTACTTAATGGTGGACTTGCAAGATAATTCATTACAACAACTGCACCTCTTAGCATTCCACTTACTTATAGAGGTCTTATGCGTCTTAAATGTACTAACCGATTTCTGAAAGAATTTCCTCAAAACAGGAGATCCATTAGGAGTTATCGAAACTGTTGATCCGTTATTAAAATACAGGGGGAATTAATGCAAGGAACAAAGAAAGAGGTTGAATGACGACTCAAAGGGATAAAACATACACGTGTTTTAGATCTTAAAAAATATGCATTATTTTGTGGAAATTGTATTGGTGACGCAGAGTGTAATCGAACAGCTGACATATTTATTTTTAGTGATTTGATTAATAGACTTATATAATTACAAGGATTAATAAAATAGTTTTGTGATGGAGGAAAACCGCCCACTTATTCGTGTTAGAACCAGTACTGTATACCTCTCCTCACCCGTAAGAATCGACCCTTTCTCTCTTACAAGTTGAACCCGCAGCGGTGAGAAGCGAGAAGGTTTACAACGACACGTCATTAATCTTTGACCACGGAAGTTGAACCCGCAGCAGTGAGAAGCGAGAAGGTTTACAACGACACGTCATTAACCCTTGCCAACGGAAGTGCTATTGTCATTTTAATATTTCACGCTGTCGTGGGTTATGAACAAACAAGTACATTTCATATATGTTGATGCAGGTATATACTCGCACACCTCATATCAGTAATTCAATGTGGAGAGAGTGTCAGTGTAGGATAACCCTTGATTGGTTAGGCCGGTGACTGTCTCTGATAAACATTTAGGTGAAACAAATAAAAACAAATGTATCGATGGAGATCGGTGAATGGCACGGGAAGATATAACTAGTGAAATCAGATATGTCGCCGGTCAGTCCATGAATCTTAACAGTCCGCATTCTACTGTGTTTAAATTATTAAAATTTCAGCATGTTAAAAATCAAAATTTTATTATATTTTTTAAATGCAATTGCTTATTTTTGTGTTTGATAAATGCTTCACTGTTACATGTAACTGGTGCACCTATACCGTACAAACCTATCCAAATATAGACATTAAGAGGAATTATAAGTTCTGGCCTGGCTGATGTATTTATTCGCTTATCAATTACACTTAATTGCAATCATGCTCAAAGCTCTGGTGTTTGGCAATTGCACCATCATCGAGACAAGTCAGTTAGCCAGCATATCCTGAAAAAAAGTATAATACATTTAAAACGGATATTAAACATTGCACAATATGCAAGATGAAAGTAATTTTATTCATTAATGATTTACCACTGTACACAAATACTACGGAAACTGACTTATATGCGGATGACACCACATTATAACACATAAATAAAACATTATCATCCATTGAAAATAATCTACAAAATGCGCTTGATTTATTATCAATCTGGTGTAAATCAAATGGCATGTTAATAAATACTTCAAAAACAAAAGTTATGCTTATAACCACACATCAAAAACGCACCGTTTTGGATGTCGAAGAGATAAAATTGACTCTTAATGATGAAAATCTAAGCATGATTACTAACGATAAAGTACTTGGTGTATTTATTGATAACAACATTACATGGAAAAATCACATTGATCATATATGTAAAAAGATTTCATCAAATGTTTGGATTCTGTCCAGAATTAAGCAATACTTAAGTCTCAATCATAGGATTCAGTTTTATACTACACATAGATTATTGCAATGTTATATGGGGTGGAACCTGTCAGACAAGTTTAAATAGAATATTACGACTACAAAAAAGAGCTTGCAATGTTATTCTTGATTATGAAGTTGAAAACTCATTAGAAAGCATGCAGGATTTGAAAATATTAACAGTGTTTGACAGTCTATCTTAGAAAAGCAAAGTTTATGTATAAAATATCAAAATGTAAAACTCCATCTTATGTCAATGAAATGTTCACATTAAGACAAGTTAATGAAAATACAACAATAACACGATCATGTTCTTCAAACAATTTCATAATACCAAAACCTAATAAAGAAATATTTAAACAAAGTTTAACATACTCAGGACCAATAATTTGGAATAATTTACCTACCAACATTAAAGACAGATCGTCAATAATGGCATTTCAAAGCAATTTAATTAAATTAATGAAAAATGTTTAAATTGTTTTTCTTTAATTATTGGATTATTGCAACTGTTTTTGTTTTTTTAAACTTTATTTTTATTTTGTTTTAGCATATATTGTTAATCTGTATATATTGTTTTTTGCTAAATGTCACTGTCAATGAGAAATTCATGTGTGAATGTGATTGTGTGTGTAAGTCATAAGTCACCATATATTCTAAAATGATGATGATGAACTTGATTTAATTGGAAATGTACATCAGATATGTCATTTTATATTAAACATGTATTGTTGTTGAAAATGTTGTAAATAATACAGGGCCATGTGGAAGATTAGTTTTAAACTAAATGTGTTACCCTCTTTAAATAAAGTCGCTTATCTTATCTTATCTTAACATCACACATGAAAAAGTACCATTTCGTATGAAAGTATTTTTGGTGTGTTTCGAGAGCCAATAGATATTTGTTGCAAATTTGATTATTTCAAGATCCATATAGACGTGTATATAGGTGGTCATATAGACGTGCATATAGGTGGTCATATAGACGTGTATATAGGTGGTCATATAGACGTGCATATAGGTGGTCATATAGACGTGTATATAGGTGGTCATATAGACGTGCATATAGGTGGTCATATAGACGTGTATATAGGTGGTCATATAGACGTGTATATAGGTGGTCATATAGACGTGCATATAGGTGGTCATATAGACGTGCATATAGGTGGTCATATAGACGTGTATATAGGTGGTCATATAGACGTGCATATAGGTGGTCATATAGACGTGTATATAGGTGGTCATATAGACGTGCATATAGGTGGTCATATAGACGTGTATATAGGTGGTCATATAGACGTGTATATAGGTGGTCATATAGACGTGCATATAGGTGGTCATATAGACGTGTATATAGGTGGTCATATAGACGTGAATATAGGTGGTCATATAGACGTGTATATAGGTGGTCATATAGACGTGTATATAGGTGGTCATATAGACGTGCATATAGGTGGTCATATAGACGTGTATATAGGTGGTCATATAGACGTGCATATAGGTGGTCATATAGACGTGTATATAGGTGGTCATATAGACGTGTATATAGGTGGTCATATAGACGTGCATATAGGTGGTCATATAGACGTGTATATAGGTGGTCATATAGACGTGAATATAGGTGGTCATATAGACGTGCATATAGGTGGTCATATAGACGTGCATATAGGTGGTCATATAGACGTGCATATAGGTGGTCATATAGACGTGTATATAGGTGGTCATATAGACGTGCATATAGGTGGTCATATAGACGTGCATATAGGTGGTCATATAGACGTGCATATAGGTGGTCATATAGACGTGCATATAGGTGGTCATATAGACGTGTATATAGGTGGTCATATAGACGTGTATATAGGTGGTCATATAGACGTGCATATAGGTGGTCATATAGACGTGTATATAGGTGGTCATATAGACGTGTATATAGGTGGTCATATAGACGTGCATATAGGTGGTCATATAGACGTGTATATAGGTGGTCATATAGACGTGCATATAGGTGGTCATATAGACGTGCATATAGGTGGTCATATAGACGTGCATATAGGTGGTCATATAGACGTGCATATAGGTGGTCATATAGACGTGTATATAGGTGGTCATATAGACGTGCATATAGGTGGTCATATAGACGTGCATATAGGTGGTCATATAGACGTGCATATAGGTGGTCATATAGACGTGCATATAGGTGGTCATATAGACGTGCATATAGGTGGTCATATAGACGTGCATATAGGTGGTCATATAGACGTGCATATAGGTGGTCATATAGACGTGTATATAGGTGGTCATATAGACGTGCATATAGGTGGTCATATAGACGTGCATATAGGTGGTCATATAGACGTGCATATAGGTGGTCATATAGACGTGCATATAGGTGGTCATATAGACGTGTATATAGGTGGTCATATAGACGTGTATATAGGTGGTCATATAGACGTGCATATAGGTGGTCATATAGACGTGTATATAGGTGGTCATATAGACGTGCATATAGGTGGTCATATAGACGTGCATATAGGTGGTCATATAGACGTGTATATAGGTGGTCATATAGACGTGTATATAGGTGGTCATATAGACGTGTATATAGGTGGTCATATAGACGTGCATATAGGTGGTCATATAGACGTGCATATAGGTGGTCATATAGACGTGCATATAGGTGGTCATATAGACGTGCATATAGGTGGTCATATAGACGTGCATATAGGAGGCTCATACTAGTCGTGCATATAGGATACTCATACTAGACGTGCTATAGGTGGTCATATAGACGTGTATATAGG
>JAWPHD010018549.1:0-39400 GCA_037043455.1 Cyrtodaria siliqua
AATTTTATCATGGTTCATAAAATAAAAACATGAAACTGTGTATAATCTCCAATTTTATGCTTTCCCTGTTAGGCCTGAATAACAAAGTGGATATTAAGCAAATAACAAGGGAGATGAGGTTAATATATATTAAGTCTGTCATAAAATAAATATGTGTTTGTTTGTTTGCCATCCTAAACCCGGAATAAATGTGGTACATAAATAGTTTAAGGAGAACAACTGTAACTCAATTTTGGATTAAACAAATACATAACACTGGTTTATACAGAAATATATTTATTATTAATATTATAGCAGTGCATGCACAACCTATTGCATGTAATGGTATAGGTTGCAATACTTACTTACTGTATAGCGGTATATATACCTGTCAATGGTGATTAGAACAATGCATTTCAAGGCATTGCTGTCACTTACAAATCCTATAGGTTATAATCACTTTATAACATTATATACACTTGATAATATTATAAACTGTTCATTGCTTATGTCTTCATTGCATTTTACACACACACAAATGAAATAGTTTGTTAATACGTCATAACATTATTAATATTTCATAGTATTATACAATGTTAACATTTGCTTATACCTTCATTGTATACTAACGGAAAAAAGAACGCAACTCGGGAATATCCGATATAGAAGTAAATGTATTATATGCTGCTGTTAATCAAACGGAAAAAAGACTAAATCAACACATAACACACCCAATTATATCCCTGCACAGTTTCATTATTGATAGAATACGCGTGTGTGGCTCAAGTAGGTGAGCAAAACTTAGGATGTAAAATTGTGCAATCTTTACGTTAAATACAGCACTAAAATGTCTCTAATTTTCAAATCGGAACTTTAACATTTATGATGAATTTCGTGTTACTTAGTGTACTGTGAATAAGTGTCTACAACAGCACATGTTTGTCTTCTCTCTAACTAACTGTATCCCTTATTTTACAAAACATCTTGTGATTTCTCGGGAATAGTTCGTGGAATTTAGTGTGCATTACATAAATAATATAGCGGAAATTCCCGACTTTGCGTTTTTTCCACCTTTAGTATGTGTTGTATACTTACACATAAAATAGTACATTAATACGTCATAACATTATTTACACTTCATAAGGTTATACAATGTTAACATTTGCCTACAGCTTCATTGTAGTTTGTATATACTGACGGCCAATGAAAACGCACCAGTATATTATATGGGTGTTACAATGTATTGCTGAAGTAATTTACAATAATAAGCGCATATTTTGAAATTGAAGCATGTTAATAAACATTTGTAAACACTGATTTTCTCAGAATTATTAAACAAGGTGTACAGTGTTGTACAATTAAATTCAGACGGGTCGAAAACAAAAATCACACATCTTAATAACATTATACGGCATGGTTAGGGACTCTCGAGACAATCAGTGTTTGCAATTGTTAATAAATAGCATTCAATTTCACAAAATATGCACTGATTATTATAAACAACTTTAGCGATAAGACGTAATACCCATATTCTCTACTGGTGTGGTTTCATTGACCGTCAGTATACTTTCAAATGCTATATACACTTGGTAATCATATAAATTTACACATGTAATGGATTGTAAACACTTGGTAATTTAATAAAAAGTATTTACATTTAAGAATATGTTACATAGCTATAAAGCTGAAAGTAAGTGGGAACATTGTACACATTTATAGATGTTATAGTTATTAGCACGTCATACCATTTTATTGCACCTCGCACAAAATCCTAGGAATTTCATTCGATTACAGCGGTCACATGGTGACCCTCTATTATTCTATAGTGGGTCAGTAGAATCATAAAGGGTCACTAAAACAATATGGACTACCATTCCGATTCAAAGTTTAAATCATTTGCAAATAGTTATTTAAGGCGTTAGTAACAAACATTATAAGTAAATTTAATGATGTTTTTAAACTGTACCGGTCATGTACGTCATGACGTCAAGTTTGGCGAACGTCTCAATGACGTTGACGCTCCATTAAAATGGGTTAAATATCGGCGTTTGCCTTAAAAAAAAGGTGCTCGATGCAATAAATCAGTAATTGGGTTTGCTACTGACCCCTAAAGAAATATGTTCAGATGTATAGGGGGACTCGGCTATCGCCTCGCCCCCTATACATCTGACTGACCCCACATATTTCTGTAGGGGGTCAGTAACAAACCCAATAACTAATAATATACACCTGCAATGGTATACACTGTTAACACTTGCTTATAGCTACACAGCATTGTATATACTTACACATGTAATGGATTCTAAACACATTATAACTTTTAAACATTACATGCTAATGTAATGCGTTGTTAACAATTGCTTACACTTCTATGTCATCATATACACTTACACTGTAATGATTTGTAAACACTTGAAAATGTCATAATATAATATACATTTTCATATGTTATACCAGTGATATAAGAAGTAGTTTATTACGTCTCTGGTTATACACTGTTAACACTTACAGCTTCACTGCATGGCATACACTTACACGTGTCGTAGGTTATTAACACTTCATAACATTGTGTATTGTTTAAAATTATTTAAAAAAATGATTTTGAGGCATTTTGGACAAAATATGATATAATCCATTTAACAAGTCGAAGTATGATATAATCCATATAACGAGTCGAAATATGATGATCCATATAACGATTCAAAATATGATATAATACATATAACGAGTCAAAATATGATAAAATCCATATAACGAGTCGAAATATGATATAATCCATATAACGAGTCAAATTATGTTAAAATCCATATAACGAGTCGAAATATGATATAATCCATATAACGAGTCGAAATATAATACATATAATCCATATAACGAGTCGAAATATGATATAATCCATATATCAAATCAAAATATGAAAAAATCCATATAACGAGTCGAAATATGATATAATCCAAATAACGAGTGGAAATATGATATAACCCATATAACGAGTCGAAATATTATATAATCCATATAACGAGTCCACGTTTAACATGTTTACGTGCATATTTGGATTTTGTACATTCCAAATTGTTGTTATAAAAAACACGTGAATTTCCTGGTTTCTTCAGTAACATCGCACACGAAATCATTTTCTCGGTAACATTCATTGTATAATACTGTCAGACATCAAACAATAAAAAGGACAGTAAAATCAATTAATACAGGTTGCAATTTAGTGGAACGCTTTTCTTTTTATGAGTAATCATAGTAAACAATGTTAATTGATAAGGTAAATAACTGCATAACTGATAGTCATAAAAGTCTACCAAGAAACATGTGAGGCAAGTTAGGTATCAAGATTCAATGCTTAAACGATTGCAAATATTGGTTTAGCAGTTTTATGCCAAATAGTTTAAGAATAATCCAACAGCATAAACATACGGAGTTAATGGTGCGTATTAATTGACCGTCAGTATAACAATGATACATGGCATATGCCGTAATGCACCATAAACATATGGAGTTAATGGTGCGTTTTCATTGACCGTCAGTATAACAATGATACATGGCATGTGCCGTAATGCACCATAAACATATGGAGTTATTGGTGCGTTTTCATTGACCGTCAGTATAACAATGATACATGGCATATGCCGTAATGCACCATACACATATGGAGTTAATGGTGCGTATTAATTGACCGTCAGTATAACAATGATACATGGCATATGCCGTAATGCACCATACACATATGGAGTTAATGGTGCGTATTAATTGACCGTCAGTATAACAATGATACATGGCATTTGCCGTAATGCACCATAAACATATGGAGTTATTGGTGCGTTTTCATTGACCGTCAGTATAACAATGATACATGGCATATGCCGTAATGCACCATACACATATGGAGTTAATGGTGCGTATTAATTGACCGTCAGTATAACAATGATACATGGCATATGCCGTAATGCACCATACACATATGGAGTTAATGGTGCGTATTAATTGACCGTCAGTATAACAATGATACATGGCATGTGCCGTAATGCACCATAAACATATGGAGTTATTGGTGCGTTTTCATTGACCGTCAGTATAACAATGATACATGGCATATGCCGTAATGCACCATACACATATGGAGTTAATGGTGCGTATTAATTGACCGTCAGTATAACAATGATACATGGCATGTGCCGTAATGCACCATAAACATATGGAGTTATTGGTGCGTTTTCATTGACCGTCAGTATAACAATGATACATGGCATATGCCGTAATGCACCATACACATATGGAGTTAATGGTGCGTATTAATTGACCGTCAGTATAACAATGATACATGGCATATGCCGTAATGCACCATAAACATATGGAGTTATTGGTGCGTTTTCATTGACCGTCAGTATAACAATGATACATGGCATATGCCGTAATGCACCATACACATATGGTGTTAATGGTGCGTATTAATTGACCGTCAGTATAACAATGATACATGGCATATGCCGTAATGCACCATACACATATGGAGTTAATGGTGCGTATTAATTGACCGTCAGTATAACAATGATACATGGCATATGCCGTAATGCACCATACACATATGGAGTTAATGGTGCGTATTAATTGACCGTCAGTATAACAATGATACATGGCATATGCCGTAATGCACCATACACATATGGAGTTAATGGTGCGTATTAATTGACCGTCAGTATAACAATGATACATGGCATCTGCCGTAATGCACCATACACATATAGAGTTAATGGTGCGTATTAATTGACCGTCAGTATAACAATGATACATGGCATGTGCCGTAATGCACCATAAACATATGGAGTTAATGGTGCGTATTAATTGACCGTCAGTATAACAATGATACATGGCATATGCCGTAATGCAGCATAAACATATGGAGTTAATGGTGCGTTTTCATTGACCGTCAGTATAACAATGATACATGGCATATGCCGTAATGCACCATACACATATGGAGTTAATGGTGCGTATTAATTGACCGTCAGTATAACAATGATACATGGCATGTGCCGTAATGCACCATAAACATATGGAGTTATTGGTGCGTTTTCATTGACCGTCAGTATAACAATGATACATGGCATATGCCGTAATGCAGCATAAACATAGGGAGTTATTGGTGCGTTTTCATTGACCGTCAGTATAACAATGATACATTGCATATGCCGTAATGCACCATAAACATATGGAGTTAATGGTGCGTATTAATTGACCGTCAGTATAACAATGATACATGGCATGTGCCGTAATGCACCATAAACATATGGAGTTATTGGTGCGTTTTCATTGACCGTCAGTATAACAATGATACATGGCATATGCCGTAATGCAGCATAAACATAGGGAGTTATTGGTGCGTTTTCATTGACCGTCAGTATAACAATGATACATGGCATATGCCGTAATGCACCATACACATATGGAGTTAATGGTGCGTATTAATTGACCGTCAGTATAACAATGATACATGGCATGTGCCGTAATGCACCATACACATATGGAGTTATTGGTGCGTTTTCATTGACCGTCAGTATAACAATGATACATGGCATATGCCGTAATGCAGCATAAACATAGGGAGTTATTGGTGCGTTTTCATTGACCGTCAGTATAACAATGATACATTGCATATGCCGTAATGCACCATAAACATATGGAGTTAATGGTGCGTTTTCATTGACCGTCAGTATAACAATGATACATGGCATATGCCGTAATGCTACGAGCCCTTTTATAATTAAACATGCACGTACAATTAAGTTTTGTTCTATTTTATATGTGATATGTATGTGCTCATTAAAGACATCAAGCATTTCTAGAAAAGACTCAAATTTTAACACAGTTTCAAGTTCATGGCAAAAATGGCATATCAATAAAAATGGCATATCAATAAAAATGGCATATAAAATGGCATATCAATACAAATGGCGTATCAAAAAAACATACATTGTACTACATCATAGTATTTCTTACTTCTAAATGATCTTACATTTTGAATGAAATCAAACGTAAATATTCTTGAATTAACTCTGGTGCTTAACCTAGGGTAGCACATACTACTCTGCAAAACGAACTACATTCTACATAAGGGGTCATTGTTTTAGACACATTATTATTTTTCTATTTTAGGTCGGACCCCTATACCGACACGAAATGCCTGATGTAATCCCTTTAAAGTCCCTACACTTCACAATAAAGCATAATTTACATAACCTTTACACCAAGGGTAATCCAACTACCGATAAGGCTAGGGGTAAACCAACTACCGATAAGGCTAGGGGTAAACCAACCACCGATAAGGCTAGGGGTAAACCAACTACCGATAAGGCTAGGGGTAAACCAACTACCGATAAGGGTAGGATTCTCTTATTAACAGTTTTACCGAGTTGTTTTCAGTAAAAATGTAGGGTTTGTTGGAATGAATGAACATAATGCGTAAAGATTAAAACAAAACAATGCTATACAAAACAAGAGGGCGCGAGGACGCTCTAGTATTTCATATTTTGTTTTACGTTCATCTCATGTTTAAGTAGAATCTTCTGAAATAATGGTATATTCATAAAATGATGTTTTTCTTGTCTTACTACAGAGCCCACAGATAAAAACGAATAGAACAAATGTTATCACGAAGTGAAAATAATAAATATGTGAACGTCTCAAGAGTTTGGCAATGGCACATTATAAATTGGGCTCATACAGTATAAACTGACCTACTCTCCACATGCTAGGACGCAAACTCGGCCAGTATGAACAGGAAGTCGGCGAATATGACTTTCGTTTCGTAATGGCCGAGTTTGCATTGAAATATCTGGAGGATTTCTAGTAACACACTGCTAATACAGTTACGTATTTAATAATGGCCAGTAAAGCTTGACACGAAGTAATGGCCATAATCCAAATGGCTCGACTGGACACGATAACTGCATTGACCAGTAAAGCTAGACACTAAGTAATATTCCGAAACCAAATGGCTCGACTGGACACGATCACTACATTGGTCAGTAGAACTAGACACTAAGTTATGTTCCGAAACCAAATGGCTCGACTGGACACGATCACTGCATTGGCCAGTAGAGCTAGACACTAAGTAATAGTCCAAAACCAAATGGCTCGACTGGACACGATCACTGCATTGGCCAGTAGAGCTAGACACTAAGTAATATTCCGAAACCAAATGGCTCGACTGGACACGATCACTGCATTGGCCAGTAGAGCTAGACACTAAGTAATATTCCGAAACCAAAGGCTCGACTGGACACGATCATTGCATTGGCCAGTAGAGCTAGACACTAAGTAATAGTCCAAAACCAAATGGCTCGACTGGACACGATCACTGCATTGGCCAGTAGAGCTAGACACTAAGTAATATTCCGAAACCAAATGGCTCGACTGGACACGATCACTGCATTGGCCAGTAGAGCTAGACACTAAGTAATATTCCGAAACCAAATGGCTCGACTGGACACGATCACTGCATTGGCCAGTAAAGCTTGACACGAAGTAATGGCCATAATCCAAATGGCTCGACTGGACACGATAACTGCATTGACCAGTAGAGCTAGACACTAAGTGATATTCCGAAACCAAATGGCTCGACTGGACACGATCACTACATTGGTCAGTAGAACTAGACACTAAGTTATGTTCCGAAACCAAATAGCTCGACTGGACACGATCATTGCATTGGCCAGTAGAGCTAGACACTAAGTAATGTTCCGAAACCAAATGGCTCGACTGGACACGATCACTGCATTGGCCAGAAGAGCTAGACACGAAGTAATATTCCGAAACCAAATGGCTCGACTGAACACGATCACTGCATTGGCCAGTAGAGCTAGACACTAAGTAATATTCCGAAACCAAATGGCTCGACTGGACACGATCACTGCATTGGCCAGTAGAGCTAGACACTAAGTAATATTCCGAAACCAAATGGCTCGACTGGACACGATCACTGCATTGGCCAGTAGAGCTAGACACTAAGTAATATTCCGAAACCAAATGGCTCGACTGGACACGATCACTGCATTGGCCAGTAGAGCTAGACACTAAGTAATATTCCGAAACCAAATGGCTCGACTGGACACGATCACTGCATTGGCCAGTAGAGCTAGCCACTAAGTAATAGTCCAAAACCAAATGGCTCGACTGGACACGATCACTGCATTGGCCAGTAGAGCTAGACACTAAGTAATATTCCGAAACCAAATGGCTCGATCGACTGGACACGATCACTGCATTGGCCAGTAGAGCTAGACACTAAGTAATATTCCGAAACCAAAGGCTCGACTGGACACGATCACTGCATTGGCCAGTAGAGCTAGACACTAAGTAATATTCCGAAACCAAATGGCTCGACTGGACACGATCACTACATTGGTCAGTAGAACTAGACACTAAGTAATATTCCGAAACCAAATGGCTCGACTGGACACGATCACTGCATTGGCCAGTAGAGCTAGACACTAAGTAATATTCCGAAACCAAAGGCTCGACTGGACACGATCACTACATTGGTCAGTAGAACTAGACACTAAGTAATATTCCGAAACCAAATGGCTCGACTGGACACGATCACTGCATTGGTCAGTAGAACTAGACACTAAGTAATATTCCGAAACCAAATGGCTCGACTGGACACGATCACTACATTGGTCAGTAGAACTAGACACTAAGTAATATTCCGAAACCAAATGGCTCGACTGGACACGATCACTGCATTGGCCAGTAGAGCTAGACACTAAGTATTAGTCCAAAACCAAATGGCTCGACTGGACACGATCACTGCATTGGCCAGTAGAGCTAGACACTAAGTAATATTCCGAAACCAAATGGCTCGACTGGACACGATCACTACATTGGTCAGTAGAACTAGACACTAAGTAATATTCCGAAACCAAATGGCTCGACTGGACACGATCACTGCATTGGCCAGTAAAGCTAGACACTAAGTAATAGTCCAAAACCAAATGGCTCGACTGGACACGATCACTGCATTGGCCAGTAGAGATAAACACTAAATAATTTATAGATACATATCTAGAGAACATTTTACATGGCGATGATATTGCAGCAATACAAATAAATGCCACTACAGAACAAATTCAAAGAAAAAGTTAAGCAGCATTGTTTTACTCAAATACAACGTATACAATCTACATTGTGTTATGCATTCTATACAAATATGTTGTCGAAAACACATACATAACAATGCTGTATCACATACAAGACAAACTATACTGAGTACATTTAAAAGAGCAACATTTTTGCTTTTCAATTATGCTTAGTCTGCTGATTTTTTAGTCAAATCAAGATTGCATTTTGTGTAAGTACACAAGTCCCTTTGTCTAAACAGTTGCGTAAGATTTGCTCTACTCCTTTCAAATATATTTCAAAAAAATTAAATTCAAAAGAGACCAAGTGTTGCGTTTTCAAATGTACCGAGTGTATATGTATATTGACACTCTGGTATATTTTCTGAATGTCCTCGTCAAATTTACACAGTTTTATACATTTATATATTTAAACATATTTTCATTACGACATAAATATAGCAATAAAGATACAAGCCATGAAAGACCAAATAATAGACACTGTTTAATTAAACTATTTCACTGAAATACAACATACACGTATAGCGTACGTAATTTGTTTTATTAATAATATAAATAATATTAGCCGTGCTTTACCAGAAACTGTCCACATAATACGAAGCAAACTTGGACAACAGGAACCGGAAATCTGTCAATATGAAAAATGAATAGGAAAAAAAAAGTTAACTAAAGTTAATGTGTTACTGTGTTCTATGTTCTATGCTTTATAATTGTCTTTCAAATTATAACCATCAATGTTGGTTTATGTATGTAATTAACTGATACTGTTTTCCGTGTTGTTGTTTTTGTAAAATAAAGAATAAAATATAAGAATAATTTAAAGTGAATTCTTTTTGCATATCATTAATTGTTGATTATGTTGCACCAATACTATATGTAAACCTATGGTAGAATCAGACAAAAAATGAAAATTCAACATTTTATTTAATTATTTGCAAGCAGATTTAAGGTCAAATGATACTGGATCAATACATTTAGACGCAGTGTTTAAGCAGTTGAAATTATGTTTACACATGTAAATTGATATGATTACCACATTACTCATACAGCTTTGGTAAAAAAAAATCACACATTTGATACTTTGATGATTTTATACATAATTTCTACAAAATTATGACAAAGAAGTGGACTAGATACAAATAACATAATTTACTAAGCTGAAAAGATATGGATGCTTATCGGGTATTACTTAATATATCCAAGTATAATGTTTGGTGTTTGAAATTGTCAGAGTATCGCGACAAGCCACACAAAATAAAAACCATCAACGTTTGTTTATAAATTGCATTGATCAAACCTTTCGTACTATGCCCTAACCGGTTATTGCAATGTACAGATTCCCCAGGTGTGTATTTTGTTCATTGTCTAACTCGTGTAGTATCTAATTGTCACATTCAGGGCCCAGTCGCTCAAAGATCAGTTAGCGTAATCCTTGGTTAGTGTAACCTTTCTCATAAAAACATGTTTTGTACTATAATCAGTTTTTAATTTGCATTTCTTCTTAACATAATGCTTTGACGTGCTCAATTTCGGATAAAAATATTCATTTATCGTAAATTAAGAGATGTCTGCTCCAGATAAGTAGCGTATCTGCGTAATTACGCATCACTTTTCACCAAAAAACGTATTAAAACTAACACTAATGCGTACAAAAACACATTAAAAAAATCGTCGATGAATACTGCGAACCAAATGTCCACGTATACACTTGATAGCTTAGAAAAATAGAGTGTGCCAAGTCATACTCAATATATGCTTATTGAATTTTGAGGTACTGAATGACAATCAAGTTCCACCATAAATTGTATTAGTAGATGCTTGCAAGAAAAAATAAATGGTCTTTTTTTTTGTCGGCTGTTTGACGCAAATTAATGCCGTATAAATAAAGACAAACATTGGGAAGAGGAAATCTTCAATATATTTTATGTTAATGACTGAAGAGAAAACAGTACATTAATGCTTGTTCAAAACTTGTTTTTAAGAATATGCATTCGTAAATGTAGATACGTATTTTTTTTCATGCGTAAAACACGCATTGTGCTGAATGCTTATCTGGAGGACTGCAGAGATTTGAACTTTTGACTTAACTGCATAAACTCGCATGGGCTTTGGCCAGCAGAGCTAACAAAACACGCGAACTTTTGATATTTAAACATATCTGATACTTTAAGAGCATCATTTTGAAGTTATCCATTGTTCGATTCATAACAGTTTCAAAATTATGGATAAAGTAGGATTTTTCTATTCGTAAGTGTTTAAATTTCAATACACAACACATAATAATCATAATTTTCTGATCAACACAATCTGAATGGCTGAAACTTCATGTTCTGTAGGCTAGCTCGGAGGTTGCTGCGATACATGAGATTCAGGGCAGAAATTCATGTTTTGTACAACATATAATAATATCACCTCCGTCATCTACTTAAAGCCTGTCTACACCAGTAATCCCAAAACATATTGCTACAATCAGGCCAGAAATCTTGCCTTTATACTACATATATTAATATCAGCTCAGTTGCCCTACCCCAGTGCTTCCAGACCCTAATACTACAACCCTCCCTTTTATGTTGTATTTGAGGATCAGGTAGACTGGTACTCTGTATGCAGTATTAGTCTACTGGTACCCTGCATGCAGTCTTAGTCTACTGATACTATATATGCAGTATTAAACTACTGGTACTCGGTATGCAGTATTAGTCTACTGATACCCGGTATGCAGCATTATTATAATGGTACCCGGTATGCAGTATTAGTCTACTAATACCCGGTATGTGGTATTATTCTGCTGGTACACGGTATGCAGTATTACTCTACTGATACCCGGTATGCAGTATTAGTATAATGGTACCCGGTATGCAGTATTAGATGTAGTATTCCTGGACTGGTAACCTGTATGCGGTATTAGCCTACTCGTACCCTGTATGCAGTATTAATATACTGGTACCCTGTATGCAGTATTAGTCTACTGGTACACTATATACAATACTAGTCTACTGGTACATTGTATGCAGTATTAGTCTGCTGGTACCTGGTATTCAGTATTAGTTTACTGTTACCCTGTATGGAGTATTAGTCTACTGGTACTTTGTATACAGTATTAGTGGACCGGTACCCAGTATGCAGTATTAGTCTACTGTTACGCTGTATGGAGTATTAGTCTACTGGTAGCCTTTATGCAGTATTACTGGACTGGTACCCTGTATGAAGTATTAGTATACTGGTACACTGTATACAATATTAATCTAGTGGTACCCTGTATGCAGTATTAGCCTACTGGTACGCTGTATGCAGTATTACTGGACTGGTACCATGAATGCAGTATTAGTCTACTAGTACACTGTATGCGATACTAGTCAATTGGTACCCTGTATGCAGTATACCCAGTATATAGTATTTTCTACTGGTACCTTGTGCGCAGTATTAGTCTACAAGTAAATTGTAGTCAATATTATTCAACTAGTATCACAAAATACACTCATGATTGCATAACTAATGTATGGCCAAATGTTGTTGCAAATAACAGCCAGTGAAAGAAAATCATTATTGTTGCATTAAGTAATAGATAGCGTCTGGTCTCAGCGAGTTGGCTTATTTTAGCACAGAGAAGGGCGTAGTCATTTCTAGATAGATCACACAGGTATGTAGTTCATTTTTTGTTATTTGGGTCGACATTCTGCACTGTGTTGTGATAAAAGCTCAACAACTTTTAAGGTAAGCATTCCTAGTGGCGAGAGCTATTGGAGTATCGCCACTTTTGACAACCAGGTTCACATCAGCCCCCTTTTCCAATAGTAGCCTGACTATTTCACAGTGCCCTTTGCTAGATGCAGCACACAGGGGAGTTGTTCCATTCGTGTTACTTTGGTTTACATCTGCACTGTGATGCAATAAAAGTCTTGCTATTTCACAGTTGCCATTCATAGATGCAACACACAAGGGTGTAGTACCTTTACTGTTTGTTAGGTTTACATCTGCAAGGTGTTGTAATAACAGTTTTACAACATCATAGTGGTCAAAAACAGAAGCAACATACAGGGGAGTATTACCATTAATGTCAATCTGATTTACAGCTGCATTCTGTTGTAATAATAGTGTTATTATACCACAGTGGCCAATAACAGATGCAACATATAGGGGAGTAATACCATCAGTGTTATTCTGCTTTACATCTGCTTTGTGTTCTAATAATAGCTTCACTACATCACAGTGGCCATTAACAGATGCAGCATATAGGGGAGTAATACCATTATTGTTACTCTGATTTACATCTGCTTTGTGTTTTAATAATAGCTTCACTACATCACAGTGGCCATTAACAGATGCAGCATATAGGGGAGTAATACCATTATTGTTACTCTGATTTACATCTGCTTTGTGTTTTAATAATAGCTTCACTACATCACAGTGGCCTTTATCAGATGCAGCATGCAGGGGGGTAATGCCATTATTGTCTCTCTGATTTACGTCTGCTTTGTGTTCTAATAATAGCTTCACTACATCACAGTGGCCATTAACAGATGCAGCAAGCAGGGGAATATTACCATTATTGCTACACTGATATACAGCTGCTTTGTGTTTTAATAATAGTTTTACTATATTACAGTAGCCATAAGTAGAGGCAAAACCCAGTGGAGTAATACCATTATTTTCTCTCTTATTTACATCTGCTTTGTGTTGTAATAATATCGTCACTACATCATAGTGGCCTTTATCAGATGCAACATGCAGGGGAGTATTACCATAATTGTCTCCCTGATTTACGTCTGCTTTGTGTTCTAATAATAGCTTTACTACATCACAGTGGCCTTTATCAGATGCAGCACGCAGGGGAGTAATATCATTATTGTCTCTCTGATTTACGTCTGCTTTGTGTTCTAATAATAGCTTTACTACATCACAGTGGTCTTTATCAGATGCAACAAACAGGGGCGTATTACCATTGTTGTCTCTCTGATTTACATCTGCTTTGTGTTCTAATAATAGCTTCACTACATCACAGAAGTCTTTATAAGATGCAAAATGCAGGGGAGTAGTACCATTATTGTCTCTCATATTTACGTCTGCTTTGTGTTCTAATAATAGCTTCACTACATCACAGTGGTCTTTATCAGATGCAACATGCAGGGGAGTATTACCAGAATTGTCTCTCTGATTTACGTCTGCTTTGTGTTCTAACAATAGCTTTACTACATCACAGTGGCCTTTATCAGATGCAGCACGCAGGGGAGTAATATCATTATTGTCTCTCTGATTGACGTCTGCATTGTGTTCTAATAATAGCTTTACTACATCACAGTGGCCATTATCAGATGCTAGAAGCAGGGGAGTATTACCATTATTGTTACTCTGATTTACATCTGCTTTGTGTTCTAATAATAGCTTCACTACATCACAGTGACCTTTATCAGATGCAGCATACAGTGGAGTATTATCATTATTGCCCCTCTGATTTACTTCTGTTTTGTGTTCTAATAATAGCTTTACTACATCACAGTGGCCTTTACTAGATGCTAAATACAGGGGAGTAATATTATTAATGTCTCTCTGATTAACGTCTGCTTTGTGTTCTAATAATAGCTTCACTACATCACAGTCGACGTTATCAGATGCAGCAAGAAGGGGAGTAACACCATTACTGTTACTCTGATTTACATCTGCTTTGTGTTCTAATAATAGCTTCACTACATCACAGTCGACGTTATCAGATGCAGCAAGAAGGGGAGTAACACCATTACTGTTACTCTGATTTACATCTGCTTTGTGTTCTAATAATAGTTTCACTACATCACAATGGCCTTTACTAGATGCAAAAGTCATGGGAGTAATACCATTATTGTCTCTCTGATTTACGTCTGCTTTGTGTTCTAATAGCTTTACTACATCACAGTGGCCTTAATCAGATGCAGCATGTAGGGGAGTTGTACCATTATTGTCTCTCTGATTTACGTCTGCTTTGTGTTCTAATAATAACTTTACTACATCACAGTGGTCTTTATCAGATACAGCAAGCAGGGGAGTAATACCATTATTTTCTCTCTGATTTAAGTCTGCTTTGTGTTCTAATAATAGCTTCACTACATCACAGTGGTCATTACCAGATGCAAAATACAGGGGAGTATAACCATTATTGTCTTTCTGATTTACATCTGCTTTGCGTTCTAATAATAGCTTCACTACATCACAGTGGCCTTTATCAGATGCAGCAAGCAGGGGAGTAATATCATTATTGTCTCTCATATTTACGTCTGCTTTGTGTTCTAATAATAGCTTTACTACATCACAGTGGCCATAACCAGATGCAAATTTCAGGGAAGTACTACCATTATTGTCTCTCTGATTTACGTCTGCTTTGTGTTCTAATAATAGCTTCACTACATTATAGTGGCCTTTATGAGATGCAGCAAGCAGGGGAGTAATACCATTATTGTTTCTCTGATTTACGTCTGCTTTGTGTTCTAATAATAGCTCCACTACATCACAGTGGTCATTACCAGATGCAAAATACAGGGGCGTACAACCATTATTGTCTCTCTGATTTACGTCTGCTTTGTGTTCTAATAATAGCTTCACTACATCACAGTGGCCATTAACAGATGCAGCAAACAGCGGAGAACAGCCCTTTTGATTACTTTTATTTATATTTGCACCTTTTTTTAATAATACATTCACTACTTCATAATGGCCACTAAGAGATGCAGCAACGAACAACGGAGTAGAATTGCCGAAACAACCAATATTAACGTCTGTTTTACCTTTGTCTAGAATCAATTGTACTAATACAGAACTACCGGATATTGCAGCCATGTGTAGTACAGGCACAGGATCTCCCGGTGCAATATCCCATGTATCCCTCACTGTGCCGAACTTACCATCATCTATCAACTTAGTGACTGTATCTATATTACCTCCGAGACAGGCTATGGGTATCAAAGATTCACCCTGTTTGCTTAATACTTCTTTCAGCCTTTCAAACACAAACTCACATAGTAAGTGTATATTTTTCCCCAGTAACCAATGTAAAGCTTTACAATTACAATTACCCAGCAGAAGTTGTGTTTGCGAAAGCTGTGTGTTACTTTCATCAATGTCAACAAATGCGCCGTTGTAGTCCATGCTAGTTTCTAGAAAGATGTGAGCAAGTTTTTCGTTTGATAGATAGCCCATATACAGAATGAAATGTGCCTGAAATGTCTTATCGCCAATAAAGCGATTTGAGAAAACATCATGGAAATGACCGCTCTCAATTTCCAAACACAGTCGTTCTTCCAGATGTGAATATTGCTTGGGATGTATGACTACAAAGAGATCTGTATCAGAGCGTTCAGTATTTTCAATACATATTCGTTCTCTAATAAAGCTAGAGCTGCAATACTTTAACAACTCACATGGGTAGTCCTTACCGAACAAATAGGCTGTGGCCTCGTATAAAGCATCGTGTATAAATCGAAATGAATCGTGCTCTTGTACTAGATATACGTCGATTGACTTTTCCATACTATACTTTATATCAGGGATTGTCTTATCCCGAGGTACTTTACACGCGTCCATGATATTGCACACTATTTCTTTTTGAGCTTTATCTAAGGAGAAAGGATCTAACATCTCACTATTAAAGTTATTTTCGTGCAGCATACATAGAACTAAAGCACAAAATTGTACTGGATCTTTTGCTTTTATCTCTTCTAACTCAGATGCTAATATGCTAAACATATTTTTAAAGAAATCATCTTTTTTCTTTTGAAAGCTTGGGTTTGCCCCAAACAACTTACAAAGAAGAGGAAAATTGGTATACTCAGCATCAAGTATAGCATTGGTGTCATTTAACAGCTTAGTTGGCTTGTTACATGTATACTTTGCTAAAATATGCTTTCGTTCTTCCCTTGTAAGTTTATGCTTTTCATGGTGCAAATCAGTGACGTTTTTACATACAAATGTATTTTTCAACCTTGGATCCACATTTACCTGTTTTCTGCAAGTGACAATAACCTTAATGTCAGTATCTTTTGCCAAGGATTCAATAGTATCGCTAACCGACTGCAGTTCTGATAGCCTTATATCATCTATTACTGATTTACCCACGATATCATTTATCACAAATACTTGCCTTCGTGATCGGTCCATGTAATCCTTGATTTCTTTCACATTATCCACTGGAATAATTGTATAATCTTGTTTTTGTAACTTTATCGCTATATGGTTGGCGATAGCAGTTTTTCCCGAACCAGAATTTCCTGTTATTGTTACGAAGTTACCTTTCATGCATTCATTGTAGATTAACTTGGAAGCATGCGTCTCACTGTAGAATGTTTCGTCCTTCTTCCAGGTGTTAATGAGGGAGTTGTGTTGATCTGAAATGACATACAACATTTGACAATGAGGACTTTCGTATCATTAAGCGATATGAGGTGATATAAAATTACATTAAACAGTATGAAAATAGAAATTTGTAAATCGTCGAATATAATAAATAAAAACATATTACAGTCTCGGTTTGATTGAGACTGTTCATGAATGGTAGTGTACACGCCCTCTAGCCCCGTGTTGAGAAGAACTCAATATTTAAAATGTCAATAGTACAGAAATTTGAGCCATCCCGAAAATGATATGCATATGACGGTGAAAATCGTACCTTCAATGAGGTAGTTTCACACCATGCCTTGGCCAGCGGCGTATGATCCAGTTTCTAATAAAAAGTTTTGCCTTAAACGAGGAAACAATGGGCGAAATAAATAAAATGAAATTTAGTTTGGAGCAGAGGTTATGGAGCCTGCGCATAGTAGGTTGCCAAAAGACTGAATTAAGTGTGATTAACAATACTCAGAAGCTTTAAAGTTTGGAGTAGTGGAATCAACTATTCGAAATTCAAGTAAGAAAACAAAAGTATAAAACATTTGACAATGTAGACTTTCAATATTTGTCCTAGTGCAAATGAGCGTGCAAATGAACGTGAACAAGTCATTCCTTGTTATTATTCCTTGTTATTATTCAGTCAACCAATTCGGGTCATTTCGGACATGTCGTCTCTATAAGAGACCCGAATAATCTCAAATGCTAACTGCTGATCTGAAATGAAATACAACATTTGACAATGAGGAAGTTTGTATTTTGTGCAAGTGTCAAAGCGCGGGGAACCAGCAATGTTATTATTCAATCAGTCTATTCGGGTCATATCGGATATGTCGCCTCTATTTGGACACAAGGGACCCGAATAATCTCAAACGATAACTGCTGATCTGAAATGAAATACAACATTTGACAATGAGGACCTTTGCATTTTTTTCCAAATGTCAAGGAATCAGCAGTTATTATTCAGTCAGTCAATTCGGGTCATTTCGGATATATCGCCTCTATTGGACGCAAAGACCTGAATAATCTAAAAAATGCTAGCTGCTGATCTGAAATGACATACAACATTTGACAATATTTTCAAACTTCTTCCATTTACCAACGATTGACATGTTGTTATCTCAAATGACAGGATACATTGGACATTGTAAAACTTTATACTTCTTCCAAGTGCCAATCAGCAAGCTATGCAGAAAACAACATATGACGTTTGATATATGTACGTTTATATTTCTTCCTATTGCCATGGAGGACATGTGATGCTCTGAAATGGCATTAAACATATACAGATGTAAAGAATTTCGTAATTCTTCCAAGTGCGAATGAGTGACATATGCTAATTTGTAGTGACATTCAACACTTGACAACGTAGGTCACAAATCTTTATACTGTCGATAAGCGAGATGTGTTGATCTGAAAAACTTACAGCATTTGACAATATAGAGACGTTCGTATTTCTTCCATTTGCCAATTTGCCCTTGAGTGGGTTACAGACCCCACCTCCCAAAAACAAAAGTAATTGAGCGGAAACCATTTTAAATTTTTAGTAACTGCAACCTTCACTTGAACACAAATGACTCCAATATAATCCCATGTTTCCTTTCTATATTTTCCTTTCCATATAACTACCTAGATAGTGGCAGTATCTCACTCCTAATCAAAGTTATTGAGCATAAAACAAATATAAAAATATCGGACAGGAAAAGCAGCATTCAAGGACGACAGTCAACCACAAAACACAAAAACAAACACGCAAACAGACAAACGAGAAGGCAAAAGTAATAAAAAATGCAAACGACATCGCAAATACAAAAGGGTTGACAATAGGGCTACCGCCTGGGAACGGTCAGTGGCAACAAAGGCCACTGGGGGTTTAAACCGGTTCTAGGGTGCACCAAACCTCACACTTACCCTACTGTCATCCCATTAAAACAGGACAGTGTAAATAAAGAAATCCCCGCCATGATCTAATCTCTAACCAACAAGGCAGCATCAATAGGCAATATAAGTAAAACACAAATATGCTCGTGTAAATATAATACAAAAAAACAATAGCCTAGAAAGCCACAATGAAGGTACTCAATGACTTGGCAGAAGCCAGAGCAACAAGAGAATAAACCATTAAGGGCACGACAGGAAAGATCATAGACAAACATCAAACGCCACCGTCCTAAGCCGTTTTTTATATTTTTAATCACAGTAGCCTAGATCCAATGACCTCAAATACAATCCCAAGCTTCCTCCCAATATAAGTTACTTACCCAGCAAGTTTCGTCCTAATAACTCATTCCTAACAAAAGTGAAATTATGTTTTTTCTATTTGTAGTTACAGCGACCTTGACCTTGATCCAAGTGAATTGAAATGTAATCCCAAGCTGCCTTTTCATATAAGCTACCTACACAGCAAGTCTTGCCGCAATACCTCAGTCCTAACATAAGTTAATGAGAGGAAAACTTTTTCTATTTTTAGTAACACCAACCATGACCTTGACCCCAGTAACATGAACTGCAATCCCAAGCTTCCTTTCCATATAAACTACCTACTTAGCAAGTTTCGCCGCAATATCTCATTAGTTTGAAAACAACACATTCAAAACTGTTTGAGAAATTTAAGTAATAAACGTGTGTTACGCGATGCGACTGGGCAAAAAGTAAAACAAAAGAGCATAATTTTGTAATAATTTCAATCAACAATGGGTTATTTAGGGGGACATAAGGTAACCATATGTGGGAACACACCATTCAAAACTGTTTGGGAAATTCAAGTAATAGAAATGTGTTACGCGATGAGACGGGACCAAAAGAAAAAAGAAATCTAATGCATTATGTTTCTTCACTAACATGTCAATATTTTTCATATGTAATATCATTCCAACTAAAGTGAAGAAATGGACAAAGTGGTAAGCCGTGAAAGCATAGAGTGCTTTCCAGATTGTTTAAAATATAGTATGTAAATTAGAGACTGAAATAATTACACGCGATTTACGTTTGATGTTTCCATTACGCCAACGACCATGATACCTAGAGTTACGCTTTCGAATAGAAAATATAGACAAATGTCAATATTAGGATCTTTTGAAATATTTCCTTGTTGATAAATATTATCATTAAGGCCGAGTGGATATGGTGTCTATAAGTTATTTATCCACTTAAGTTCTGCAATATGTCTAGCTTTTATTTTAAAGATTTTAGAAGCATCATTATGATAAATTATATATTCAACCGGTTGAACAGTAACGTTACTAAATGTATTACCTGACTGACGAAAGTATTGGTACAAGTAATTTATCACTAACAAGTGTAAAGAAATATAAAAATATCGGACAGGGAAAGCAGCATTCAAGGACGACAGTCAACCACAAAGCACAAACACAAACACGCAAACAGACAAACGAGAAGGCAAAAGTAATAAAAAATGCAAACGACATCACAAACACAAACAGGTTGACAATAGGGCTATCGCCTTGGAACGGTCAGTGGCAACAAAGGCCACTGGTGGTTTAAACCGGTTCTAGGGTGCACCAAACCTCACACTTACCCTACTGTCATCCTATAAAGTCAGATATATAAACTTCACACTATACTATTTAGTACCATGGCTATTACACAATTATAAAATATAGCAATGTTTACCTTGAATATGACGAGGAATTATTTCTTCCTTCAGTCTCTTTATCTCCTGACGTAGTTCGTTCAGTTGATTCCCAGCAACTAATTCTGAAGATAGTTCTTGGTCAATCGCTGTCTTCAGCGTACCTGTTGAATCCAGACCATTTATAGCCTGAATTGAAATGAGTAATTTTATTAATAAGGTGTATTAAACAAGAGCACTGTCTAGCGGGGCATATACGCCCATCAGTTCATTGTTGTAGACATATACATACTTTCAAAGTTATTAGCCATACTTTCTCGTAATAGACAATGTTAAGTTCCAGGTTAAACCTTTATCAAAGGGAAATTATGCAAACAAGGCAAATATATATTGCAAGCAACACCATTGAGGGACAGACAGACGGACAGGCGGGCCGAAGTCGATGGCGGTGTGAACATCCAAAAAGAAAGATATTGTAAATAACCGTGACCTACATTTAATAGGCATGTATAGTTGTCGTCAATGTATCATTATGAATAGATTTTGAAAAACTGTGGAGTAAACAGTATTAACAGCAGTATCACAAACGACGAATTATTATGTAAAAAAAGTAGCTTGGGACCAAAGCCTAGGTTTTAGGATCCAATCTTGTGGTTGACTGTCCTCCTTGAATGCTACTTTCCCTGTCCGATCTTTTTATATTTCTGTAGACACGCCGGACAAAAGCACCAAAGGTTCCTCAAATGTGTGTTTTATATTTCTCTATATTTTTAAAAGGGACCCAAAATGTTAGTGAATCCCTAAATGAGTTTTTTGGGGTCAAACATTTGGAAAAATAACAAAAACAGCGGATTTCTGGAATAATTCAAGAAACATATATTTTAAAAGTTTATTCATTATTTTATTTATAATGTAAAGAAAGAGGTAAGTAACTGTCAGATACATCATTCGATTGGAATATCCGACTGTCACAAAATGATATCGGATAGAGCGTTTTGTCTGTACAGTTCAGTTGCCGTACTGATTGTTCCTTGTTCCTTGAAGTTATTTCTCCATGAACGCTATCTAGATAAAAATACATTAAACCCTTAAATAAATGCAGTCACTGACATTGATTCTTCCTGAGTTAGTCCTCAATTACTCATGGACATCCTGTGACACCGATAAACAAGAAATGGCGGACGAATGTCCCTGTATGGACCTTATTAGCGGTAGTATTGTAGTTTATTTGCAAACAAATTGAGACTGAGACAGGTCAAGGATATTTTCATTTCTTTTCTTCCCCGTGTGGTTGCCGGGGTAGAATATAACCACTGCAAATCCCGCTAGAGGCAGAGGGGTAGAACCCCCACCTCCCGCTCCTTTATGTTCATTTTCTTCATTTTTTATCATGCCCATTCAAAGGTTTTCTTCATGACACCGCATATGGAAATGTGGAAACGTGGCTCCATCGTAAATGCAGTGACTACAATAGAATTTGCAGCAACTCTGCAGTTCTGCAGGTTAGAAGGTTCTAGGCCCATTCTCCATATTTTAAATCTAGATGTAAATGAACGATGAGCCTGACATGTTCATCCCTAAATGGGGCCATATAACCTTTCTTGTGTTGGTGCGCCGAAAACCCCCAGTTCTATTCAATTTAATTTCTTTTCAAGTTACATCGTGAAAATAAAGGCACGAATTGGGGTCAACACATAATTCACTTTCACCTTGACCCTTGACCTATCACAAAATCATTGTTTAACAATGGATACTATTTGTGTCATATTTCAAGATTGTAGGTTTAATATCGCGGAATGTGTTTTTTCCAGGATTGTATAATTGTCTGGTCAGTGTGACCATGGTGTTTGGCCTACGGAGCCCAAAAGCAAGAGACATCCTCTTCTCACCAAAGGCAATATACATTTTAAGTTTCAGGAGCGAGGGTATTATACTTGTGAAGTTATCGTTTTCATAAATTAAAGTTCACTTATTTAAACATAATCAAGGGCATAGCTTGTGCTCACACTTTAAAGAGATCTTCATCAATCAAAATCGTAGGCAATCGGAAACTGCTTACTAAAGCTGTTAATTTCACAAGGTGAAACTCGTTTAGTTTTCAATAACTAAGGGAAATAACTCCGTAACACATACATCAATTTTGCACAGTGGCGAACTTCCCCGAGATCTAATTGAAACAACCCTTCAAATCAAAGTTCGTGAACATCGGAAAACCTGTACTAAATAATATTCGTGTTTCAACAAAAAGACAATCAACGTACGACTGACAATTCTCCATCGCATCAGCTTTCCTGACTTTTGGAGAAGAGAACTAACAAGAGGTCAATGACCTTGAAACTCTACTGATAGATTTTGAGACTTTTTATGGAAATAAAACCAACACTTTCAGAAGTAGTCGCCACAAGGTTTTCCTATATCACTGAATGTAAAAAAGATGGTCGCTGGCGGCCATGTTTGACAAAGAATCAAAATGAACTTTGTTTATGACCAACTACATGTCATGCCGGTCATTTAAGTAAAGGTTCAAAATCAATACCATTTATGGTTTTTGAGAAGTTGTTGCCACCACCTTGTATTTAAGCCATCTTGAATTTCAAGCCAACCTGATTTTTACTTGGGACTAACTGGACATCAAGACCAACACTTATGGTTTTAAAAAAGTAGTCGCCACAAACTTGTATTTAAAATCCCTTTTTAGCCTTGGCGGCCATCTTGAGTTTTAGGCCAACCAGATGTTTACTCAGGACAAACTAGACATCAATAGCAACATTCCTATATTCCTAAATATTATGAGTTATTATGCAACATAACCTATGCATCATTATAATCTCATTCAATTGTATCCTAGTCTAAAGAATATATCCTTTTCCAGCTTATAAAAATGTCATAATGCTACCACACATTTTAATTATAAAGCTATACTATATAAACAAAGATGGCCGCTGGAAGCCAGGTTTGACATCTAATCAAAACGAACTTTAATTAGGACCACCATGTCGTGGCAGTCATTTTGGTAAAGGTTATACATCAATACCACTTATATGTGGTTTGAGAAGTAGTCACCACAAAAGCGCATTTTTAGAATCTATTTTTAGCCGTTGCGGCCATCTTGGATTTCAGACCTGAACTTTTGCTCTGATCATCAATTAGTTTCAGAGGAGTAGTCGCCACAAGTTTTTCCTATATAACTCTATGTAAACAAAGATGACCGCTGGTGGCCATGTTTGACATTGAATCAAAATGAATCTTGGTCAGGACAAAGTACATTTCGCACCAGTCATTTTTATAAAAGTTCCAATTGAATATCACTTACGGTTATTGAGAAGTAGTCGCCACAAAGTTACATTTTTAAAATAATTTCTTAGATTGGCGGCCATCTTGAATTTTCTACAAACCTGATTTTTTGTTAGGATCAACTAGACATCAAGAGCAAAATTCCTGCTAAATTCCATTAAATAGTTTCAGAGGAGTAGTCGCCACAATCTTTTCCTATATAACTCCATGTAAACAAAGATGGCCGCTAGGCGACCATGCCATGTATGACATCCAGTCAAAATGAACTTTGGTTAGGACCAACTTCATGTCGTGTCAGTCATTTTGGTATAGGTTCCAAATCAATATCACTTATGGTTTTTGAGAAGTAGTCGCCACAAAATCGCATTTTAAAAATCTATTTTTAGCCGTGGTGGCCATCTTGAATTTTTCGACCGACCTGAATGTTTTCTAGCATCAACTAGACATCAAGAGCAATATTCCTGTCAAGTTTCATGAAAATCCAGTAAAGCTAAAAATGATTATTTATAATCAAGAAATAAAGTATGGAACATTCATTTAGAGAGAAAATGTGATGCAAATGTAGAAGTGTGATCTTCTTTTTAGCATGTAAAAGAATGTGAAGATATATATGTAAAAAGGGGCGATAATCTTAAATGTCAAGTACTGAATATATATAAATAAGTCCTATTTACATTTTCAAGATCCTGTTTAAACGTTGTGTAATCGTGGTTAGACAATGTCTGCAAGGAGTTATGTCCCAACTCGTTTCTGTACCATTTAACTCGTGCCAGATTGGCTTCTTTGGTTGCTTCAGATATGTTCGGCAAATCGTCCCACCCCTTTAATGGCGTTGGTAATAGTTTTAAAATTCTGATTATGCATATCATCAAAGTTGTGTCAAATTGGGCACTTTGTACAACAACCCCAGGAGCTATTAAACATAAGACAATATACATAATTATTAGGTTTCCTTGCGATAAATACTGATACATGTACGTGAAGCCTGGGAAATATGATGCAGACCATATTATCAAAATAAGAGATCAATTTAATGCAAATGACGAGACCGAGAATGAATAAAAGGTCTATATGAAACAAGAGAGCTAAATTGGCACAAAATATGTCCGTCATAAATGTGGACTAGACTAAAGGCAAATATTATCCATGGATTAAGTTTCATCAAGACTGGAGTATAATTACTGGAGTTATCGAGCGGAAGGTACAAATTTGTCAATTATCAACAATCCAAGGGACATACCTTCAGTATTCGACTTGCGATGTGGCTTGTTAGCGAACTTAATATAAAACCATTAAAGAGACTGACACCCGTATGAAACATTAATTATGTTATATATTATATTTATATTAAATAAATGGTGGGTGCATGAGCTTTCGTCCCTCGGGTTTTCTGGTCGTACCCTATATTGGTTTTCTCTTTAGCTGCAACTACTATGGTTGTTCAGTACGATTCTGGATACATCCTGAGATGTTTATTATTTTGTATGTGTTTCTTTAGTTAGTTTCTCTGGATGTGGACTTTATTGTTAGAGAATTACTTTTGATGGGATGTAGTTTTGTTTACACTGTCTTGTCTATCTGGGCGCTGAAGACAGAATAATAGCGAGGATTGTGCGCATATAAAATCGATTCAAGCTAACCAGTAGGCCTTATTGCCTACTGACCTTTCCAAATCGGTAACCCTATCTTCACTACCCTTTCTGTTGTTTTGTGTCTCTTTCATTGTATTATCAAGTCCTTGTTTGCAGTACAGTGCGGACCTACGATGCCATTGCGTTCGGACGCTGTGGTTTCTATAGGACCCTATGGCCATCAGATGATCGATTCAGGGCCATTTTGGTCCTCTTATTTACTAATCAAAGGTGTATAACTTTGTCATTAATCAGGCGATTGAGCTGAATATCAAACTTGGCCAAGACATTGTGCTCATATACAAGTTGATTAAGGTTGGAGAAGATTTGATAACAATTACCCAAGTAGGATTCCGGAAAATATTACTGACTGAAATCTCTATCTTAATTTTAAATTCATCTTAATTTCATGAATCGGTTAACAGGGTAGAGAATCTTATTAACAATGTGAATGTGTCCATTACTGTGCAGGTTTTTTCCACGAACCTGTTGGAAATAGTGTATCCAGCTGGAATTTTCCCAGTACATTTTTCGGTTGTCTACGAAAGGATGGCTCATGCTTCTTCAGAAAGTTAACTAGTGTACTTGGTGGAACTAGTCTGTCAAAGGTGAAACGAACAGCCTCGGACCCGACTTTCGAAAGACGGAAGAGCCGGAGGTAGTATCTTTCTTCAGCTGACAGAATTGCACCCGAATCAGGTGGACCCCCAGTGGCCATACTTAAGACTCTACAAAGCACTTAAATGAAACCTGTATAAATTAAACAATATAGTGTATAAAAAACACAGGTCATGGTGATAACGCAACACATGGTGATAATACAGGACATGGTAATAATAGAGCACAAAGACCAGATGGTCATAACACAACACATGGTGATAACATAGCATATGGAGATAACACAACACATGGGGATAATAAAGGAAATGATGATAACATAGCACATGGTGATAACACAACATATTTTGATAACGCAGGACATGGTGATAACACAGGAAATGTGATAACACAGGACATGGTAATTACATAGGACATGGTGATAACAGAGCAGAAGGAGATAACATAGCACACGGTGATAACAGAGCAGACGATGATAACACAACACATGGTGATAACACATAGCATGGTGATAACACACATCGTCGTGATAGAACAACACTTGGTGATAACACAACACATGTTGATAACACAGGACATGGTAATAATATAGCACATGGTGATAACACATGGTGATAACACAACACATGGTGATAACATAGCAGAGGGCGATAACACAGCACATGGTGATAATACAGGACACGGTCAAAACACAACACATGGTGATAACACAGGACTTGGTTATAACACAGGACTTTGTGATAACACAGAACATGGTGATAACACATGACTTAACGATAACACAAAACATGGTCATAACACAGCACATGGTGATAACACAGGACTTGATGATAACACAGGGCATGGTGATAACACATCATATAGTGATAATACATGAGACGGCAATAACACAGCACATGGTGATAGCACATCACATGGTGATAACACAGAACTTGGTCATAACACATCACCTGGTGATAACACAGTACATGGTCATAACACAGCACATGGTGATAACATATGACTTGGTGATAACACAGCACCTGGTGATAACACAGCACATGGTGATAACACAGCACATTGTGTTACACAACATATGGTGATAACACAACATATGGTGATAACACAGGACATGGTGATAACACAGGGCATGATAATACCACAGAGCATGGTGATAGCACATGCCATGGTGATAACACAGTACATGGTGATAACATGACACATGGTGATAACAGAACACATGGTGATAACACAGAGCATAAATATAACACAACACATGATGATAACACAGGACATGTTGATAACACAAAACATGATGATAAAACGGGACATGGTGATAACACAACACATGGTAATAACACAGGACACAGTTGTAACAAAGCATATGCTCCTAACACAGGGTATGGTGATAACATAGGACATGTTTAAAACACATGGCGCGATCATAACACAGGACAGGGTAATAACACAGGACGTGGTCATAATAGAGCACATGATAATAAAACCATGCATGGTGATAACAAAGGACGTGTGGATAACACAGAAAAGAGTGATAACACAGGATATGGTGATTACCCAGCACATGGTGACAACACATGGTATGGTGATAACACAGGACATGTTGATACCACATGACACGGTGATAAAACCTAACACTGTGATCACACATGGGAAGGTAATAACACCGGACATGATGATAACGCAGGAAATGGGGATTACACAGGACATGGTGATAACACATAACACGATTATATCACAAAACACGTTGATAACACATGGCATGTTGATGACACACGATATGGAGATAACACAGGTCATGGTGATTGCTCAGGGCATGCTGATAATACACCACGATATGGAGATAACACAGGTCATGGTGATTGCTCAGGGCATGCTGATAACACACGCTATGGAGATAACACAGGGCATGGTGAAAACGAAGGAAATGGAAATAACACAGCACATGGTGATAACACAAAACATGGTGATAACACATCACGTGTTGATAACACAGGACATGATCATAACATAATGCGCGGTGATAACACAGGACATGGTGATAACATAGCAAATGGTGATAACAGAGCACATGGTGATAACACAGCACCAGGTAATAACACAGGACATGGTGATAGCACAGGGCATGGAGATAACACAGCACATAGTGATAACACAACACATGGAGATAACACAACACATGGTGATAACACATGACACGGTCATAATACAGGACATGGTGATAACAGAGGACACGGGGATGACACAATACATGATTATTATATTATTATATTATACATGTAAATCAAATGTACAGTTAACCTCATTATCGACAGGCGATACAAGCAACATTATATAAACCCCCAGAAAATATCGAATGACAAATACTAGTTGTGTTGTTTGATGTAACTAAGAACACGATATGTTTTAACTGTTATTAAGATTTGTATAAGCATTGTAATATTATGTGTGCTGTACTACTGCTCGGGGCGTTTGTTTCAGCCAAGGAGTTTTCAGCATTAGCATCAGAGATTTTAATAAAACATATATAATTTAAATATCATTAGAATTGGATTTTTTTTTAGTGGTAAATAACAAATACCTTAATTTTGAAAACCGGTTGAGAAATAAATATTTTACAGCTAAAATGCTTTTTTGGTGGGAATTTTTCCATGTTAATTCCTTGATGCTTGGAAAGCTTGACGTTAATTAAACTCAACTAACTTCAATTAGCTTTACACTTTGCTATACAGTTATCAGAGTGTCTTAATGTACATTTATCCAACACATTAAAAAACGTTTTTGAATAAACATTCAAAAACATATAGTTTTCAAATTGTTGATGCAGCAGACTTTTGCATTGAAAATGCTCTATCAAAAACAATTTTTGCATCGAAATGTTTATTTCTCAACCGATTTTGAAAAGTAAGGTGTTTGTATTTACCACTAAAATGTCTGTTTCACTGGTATACATCTTCTTAAGGTACTAGTAAATTTTGTCCTAAAAGCCCCAAAAAAATGTTAGACGAAACAAACGCCTCGAACAATAAGTGTACTACATTACTGATAATACTCTCTTTTGTACTTCTTCATGACGTCATGTACATTACAGGCCGACGTATTCCGCATGTTGGCTCTATCCGTCACTGCCGAATAGTTTTAGACAAACAATATTTGCAGTTGTTAATTACCATATAATCTACTGGTGAGCTTTCATTGACCGTCATATAGTAGTACCCTGATGTACATTTAAAAGAAACAAAATATAAAAGTAAGTCTACGACAAAGAATACCACAAACTGACATGTATGATAATGTGATATACAAACTTCGTAAGATCCTTGGTCATAATCACTTTCATACAATCTTGATAAACAGTTTATCAAAAGAGGTTATGACCCTATCATTGTGCAACGAACTGCATGTTTAGTGGTTGACCCATTTACAGTTCGCCATGCAGTGGGATGAAAGTGCAGAGGTTTATGGCGCTGCTTAGGCAGCGCACTTGGTTGAATGTGTACCAAATAGCGGAAAAAACAAGGTGAAACGTCGCCGAGGTAAGTCAATATGTTCTTTTTTTACCATTTACTGTCTTGCGTTGAAACTATAAATGTTTGCATCATGTGGTGCAAACTTTTCTCGTTAATCGTTAATCTTGATAGCTAAGCTATCTGCAGTATTAAAAAGGGTATAGAAGGGAAACCACAGTTAACACGTTTTCTAGGTCACGCTAACTGCGTCTTTCTGGCCAATTATCATCATACATTTCAATAATTAAATAAACATTACTGCAATGCGTTTGCACCATTTAATTGCGAATATAAAGAAACTACTTGTAGAAACTACTTGCCGGTCGCTACCATGAAGATAATGTCAAACATAAACAAGGTTTACCTGCTATTTGGTATATGGCGTGTGTTGTACGGCTCAAAAAAGATTAATGGCGCTAAAGAGAACGTGGACAACTGCAACATACGTTGCTGTATCATTTTCATTGCGATGTTATTTCGTAGTAAGTTGTGGCTGATGAAAAAGGGAGCACCCGTCGGTGACATCAACAAGAACACTGTGATACAAAGTAGATATAAAATTCGAACAGGAAAAAGTAGCATTCAAGGACGACAGTCAACCACAAATACACACAGAAACAAAGAACACCTTTAAAGATCAATAAAAAGCAAGATAACACATCACAAACACAAAAGGATTGACAATAGGGCTACCGCCCTGGAACGGTCAGTGGCAAAAAAGGCTGCTGTGGGTTTAAACCACGTTCTAGGGTGCACCAAACCTCACTCTTACCCTATTACCATCCCTATAAACGTGGCATTGTAAATAAAGATATACCCGCCAGGTTATACTCTCTAACAAACAAGGCAGAATTAATAGGCGATGTAAGTAAAACACATAAATGATCATGTATATATAATATAAAAAACAAAAGCCTAGAAAGCCACAAAGTAAGTAAGTATACTCAATGACTTGGCAGAAGCCAGAGCAACAAGAGAAAAAACCGTTAACGGTACGACAATACACGATTAAAGACAAACATCAAGCGCTACCGTCCTATACGGATATAGGCAGACGTCATCATATTGTCCACAATATGTCCGGTCATCGCACAATCAAAAAGGAAAGCATAGTGGCGACTTTTAAATGGGTCAACCACTAAATAGCACAGGCCCGCCGTGACGTTTTGAACAGGAGATCGTTTGAGTTTAATAAATATAGAAAGTGAACATAAAGAAGCCTTCTAGATATTACATACCAACTATCTTTTATAGTCACAGTTATTGGGGGACACGTTACTCGGTTTGATTGAGACTGTTCATGAGCGGTAGTGAAATATGCTAGCTACCGCTCACGCCCTCTAGCCCCGGGTTGAGCAGAACTCAATATTAATAAAATCAATAGTACACAATTTTAACCATTCCGAAAATGGCATGCATATGGCGGTGGACATGGGGATTTATCTCCCCATGTCGTACGGCGTATAGTCCCAATATCTATTAAAAATCTATGCCCCGAAGAGCGAACTAAACATAATGGAATTTAGTTGGGAGCAGCGGTTATGAAGCCTGCATATCACAAGTAACAGTCAAAAGACTAAATTAAAAACCAGACAACATATCCTATAAGTGGTTAAACAATACCCAGAGCCTTTAATCGGCCGGAGTAGTGGAACCACTGAATCGAAAATTAAGTAAGAAAACAAAAACAAATGAAAAAGTACCACCGATAATTAAATATAAGTATCGGGCTCAGCGATCTCCAAAGATTCGATGAATAACAGTACTGATTGCAAGCGCGGGGATACGTTTTACTGCCGCCACACTGCACAAGCAACGCCATTGTGCTATAAAAAAAGAGTATGATAATTGACCTTTGGAAACGGCCGAAAACGACACAAATGAAATATTGCAGTCTCGGTTTGATTGAGACTGTTCATGAGCGGTAGTGAAATATGCTAGCTACCGCTCACGCCCTCTAGCCCCGGGTTGAGCAGAACTCAATATTTATTCAATAGTACATAATTTTAACCATCCCGAAAATGGCATGCATATGGCGGTGGACATGGGGATTTATCTCCCCCATGTCGTACGGCGTATGGTCCTAGTATATAATAAAACTCTATGCCCCGAAGAGCGAAATAAACATAATGGAATTTAGTTGGGAGCAGCGGTTATGAAGCCTGCATATCACAAGTAACAGTCAAAAGACTAAATTAAAAAACAGACAACATATCCTATAAATGGTTAAACAATACCCAGAGTCTTTAATCGGCCGGAGTAGTGGAACCACTGAATCGAAAATTAAGTAAGAAAACAAAAACAAATGAAAAAGTACCACCGATAATTAAATATAAGTATCGGGCTCAGCGATCTCCAAAGATCGGATGAATAACAGTACTGATTGCAAGCGCGGGGAGACGTTTTACTGCCGCCACACTGCACAAGCAATGCCACTGTGCTATAAAAAATGAGTATGATAATGGACCTTTGGAAACCACAATTATGTAATAATCTAGGCATTCGACCATGGGTGATGTAGAGGAACATAAGTTCATTAGTTGTTATGAGTATAGAAAGTTTGGGAAAAACTCATTAAAAACTGTTTGAGAAATGCTAGAAATAAAAAAGTGTTACTCGATGCGGCGGGTCAGAAATGTGCTACGGGACGCAACGCGACGTTACGGCCAACGTGATGAGCATATTTGTGTTTTACTTATATTGCCTATTAATGCCGCCTTGTTGGTTAGAGAATAGTTCATGACGGGGATTTCTTTATGTACACTGTCCCGTTTTATTGGGGTGACAGTAGGGTTAGGCATTTTTTTGCCACTGACCGTTCCAAGGCGGTAGCTCTTTTGCCAACCATTTTTGTATTTGTGACGTCATATGCCTTTATTCTTTATTTACATTGCCATTCATGTTTGTCTTTTTGCGTGTTTTGGGGTTGACTGTGTTCTGTGAAAGCCGCATTTCCTGTTCGACTTTTATACTTATTCCTATATAGCCTTCACTTTGTGAAAGCGGGGTTATAAAACAATACACACACAACATGTATTTTCAGACTGTTATTTATGAAACCACAACACCTTTTTTAAAACATATAGTGCAGATATTGTGTAATAGTTTTACCTGATTTTAAGCCAAATATTTATTTAAGCAATACTTTTGTTTTGTTATCAGCTTGAAAAACTAGCACCTCCTGAAAGATAAGATAAGCTGTATTTTGAGTCGGCAGTATATATAACAGTACAGCATAAGCTATAATTTGCTTTTACACCAACTGTTTAACATTATAAGGCCAACAAACTGTTTTTCCGACCGTCCCTATTTTTTATTTTTTAGGTCCCGATTCTAAATTTATTTTGGGTGTTTTAAGGTGTGTAAGTGTCAGTTTTATAGTGGACCACCGATATTATGTTGCAGAAACATGCTTTTGATGTTCTTGATGTGCATTTAGTAAATAAAGGAATAATTCTAAAAAAAACAAATCAAAAATAAATTCCTACCTACCCTATTTGTGAGGTGAACAAGACCAGAAACAGACTTGTTTTGGCCTAAGTATAATGCTAACTTCATTATATAAAATCTGTGAGCAATTGTTGAAGTATCTATTGCGCAAACAACAGCCAAATTGTACAACATATGTACGCTGTGTTTAAACCTAATGACGACGAGGTATATAAATAACCTAGATATTTTGAAAATCCAAACTCTATAGACACAATATATACCGTTTTAACCAGCCAGGTAAAACTCCAAAACTGGAGTATCGAATTAAGAGTTACCAAGTCATGATTCATTTCACGCATTTTCAATCACAGGTAGTTTAAGAACACGTTAAAACACCTATACGTTTAATCGGCACATACACGTTATCATACAGCCTACACACTTGGATAGAGTTTTTGTTAAACGTTGTTTAAATGTAATTGTGCCGTTATTTGGAGATTTAATTTCTTTAACACTTGCTAACATAGACTTCGCTGGTACAAATAGTATTGATTTTGTCTGTAAACTGAGCGGGATTCTATTGAATTCGATTTTGATATTGCTCAATGGATCGATATATTTGTGAAATTTACAAGTGAATTTTGATACGATGAAAAACGCAGTATACAACTATAACAGTCGCACTAGATTCATAGAATTTTGGTTTGCTTACAAAAAAATTTATGTCGTTTTCAAACTTTATTTACACGATCGATCGAATAAAACCATGCCACCTTTATCAAAATATATATTGAATATTACCTGAGTTCAATCCAAATACTTCTTCAAGCAATTGTGTTTTTTTTCCTCAGCATCAGCTATCGCCTCCTATAAGATAAGATGAAATTGAGGTGAGGTGAGGTGAGGTGAAGTGAGGTAAGGTTAGGTAAGGTAATGTGAGGTGATGTGTGAAGTAAGGTAACATGAGGTGATGTGGGGTAAATTGAGCTAAATTGAGGTGAGTTGAGGTAAATTGAGGTGATGTGGGTGAGGTGAATTGAGGTGAGGTGAGGTAAGGTGAGGTGAATTGAGGTGGAATGATGCGAGGTGAGGCACGGCAACGCAAGGCAATGCAATGCAATGCAAGACAAGACAAGACAAGACAAGACAAGACAAGATAAGATTCAACATTAATTCATGGTTGACTATTAAAAAATGTAAACAAAAATAGTTTTTAAGCAAACAAGACCATTAACTTATAAAGTACTGGCATCAAAGGAGATTGGGCAGTCCATAGTTTCCATATCTACCAGTATTATAATTATGTGAGTTAAAATGATCAGTTTATGTCATAAGCACGTTAAAACAATACAACACACCACATGCAAAAGATAATTCAAAAATATGATAGGCACAAGCTACATTCAAACATAACAAATGATTACGTATTATTGGTATCGTAAGACTTCCTAACCCGGCGCATCGATACATTTCAACGCAAAGCAAGTGTCATTGATATTCTAAAGAAACACTACCCAATAAATCATTGCGTTCTATTGTAAGTATTTAAGCATTGCAAAATGTAGGTGTACTATACTCCTTATAAAAATAAGTTAAGATATGTTTGGAGGTAGATAGGGAACATTTTTAGATAACATTACGGATTTGTGGAAAAGTGTTTTTTTTATGTAACAAGAAAGCAATAGTAAAATTAGAAAACATTATCAATGGGACACCGAGTCACATAAAATAAAACTTCAGTGTTAAGAAGTAGGTCAATGTCATTCATATTGACCTGGTTGATATTCAATCCAACATTGGGTTTTGGAAGAGTAGCGGCGACGACAAATTTAAAGTTAAAATAATAAAGGGCCATAACTCCGTCACAAATTATTGAACTGAAACGCACATGGGATATGCACAACTAGACATCATACGGATGCTTCCTACCAAGTTTCATCAAAACGTAAATAAAAACTATTAATAAATTGGTCTAAAAGAAAACTAACACCTATGGAAAAATTACAGTAATAAAGAGCTTAGCTAAGTCCAAAATATTATTTTAACTTTACCAAATCCGAAGCCAGAAAAGTTTCAAGAATTAAAGAAACTCCTTTTTAACTTTTCGTGGGATGGAAAACCTGATAAGGTCAAAAGATCTACTATCTGTTTTAATTACTCACAAGGTGGTCTTCGATTGTTGGATTTGGACATATTCTTTATTTCACTCAAACTTACTTGGATCAGAAGATTACTTTCAGACAAAAAAAAAACTCTGAATATTTTCAATGAATTGTATGCATGTATTTTAAACTTCTCTTGTTTTGGTGCTGATGATTTATCTAGACATATACATAAATTACATAATTCATTCTGGAAAGATATCTTTATTAGCTATAAATTTTTTGCATGTAATTTAGATCCAAAATCTTGGAACAAATTGCATTGTGTCCGTTTATGGTATAATCCACATATTAAAGTCGGACAAACTTCCATTTTTAAAACATTGGTATTTAGGAGGAATAACTTTCATAAATGAAATTATGAACCATAACGGAAATTTATTGACACTAACAGAATTTAGACAAAAAATTAACATTCAAACCAATATTTTACAATATGAAGGAATAGTGGCATCAGTCAGAAGTTATCTAAATAAATTTAACTTCCCCCATTTCTCGAGCAATAGTCCAACTCCTATAATACCGCTTCATATAGGAATTATTCTTAAGAGGCAATGTCACCAACCATTGAGCTTTAGGTGGAAACGGATTTTTTTTGTTCACCTGAAATTGATCTCAATACATCAAGTCATCAATATTATTCAATATGATATACATAATTTTTAAATTTTCACAAGATAAGACATCTTTGTTTTTAAAGAAGCATTTTTTCTCATGTTTTCTATCCATTTATTTTATCTTTTAGCCAAAATGTAATCACAAATTTACACACATCATTGAAGCATTACAGCATGCTTACAATAAAAATATGAAGTTAACTAAATTTCAACATGTCTGTATGGTTGCCATGGTAGCATAAACATGAGCAGTCATTTCAAAATACAAAAAAAATAAAAAATCATGTAGTGTGTAAAAACACTATTTCTAAAATCTGCAACCACATTATGATAGGGTAATAATTGTTTTTAACATAGTTAAAGTTGACCTTTAAGATGGGAAAATAAAATTGGGGAGCAAATGATCAATTACTAAAATGGAGCTTTAAAAATACCTAAAATTTATGAAAAAGAAGAAAAAAACTATTTCCCCACATCGTTCACATCGTTCACAAATCAAAGAAACCTATCTCCATGAAGTGTTTTATGAACATAATATATTAAATAATACATGTGTGTCCCAGAAAAGAGAAACAATTGTACAAACATTTACCATAACAACGGATCATATTGCATAGCAGCAGCTTACCTCACATAGCAAAAACATAAATTTAGCAGTTTAGTGTAGTGAGTGTTGTTAAACGAGCATTACACACTGCATGTTACATGTATTTTATCCCAGTGCAAGCAAATGTACAAACAATTACCATAGCAACGGTTTATATTCCAGGACAACAATTAAACACAAACAAATATGAGCAATGTAGTGTAGTGTTTTATAACACTCATACACACTTCATGCTAGTATTTTATGTTTACTAAGTTTTTTGTTGTTTTCCCAGAGCAAAAAACCTACAGATAGTTACCATAGCAACGGTTTATATTCCATGACAACAATTAAACAAACACAAATATGAGCAATGTAGTGTAGTGTTTTATAACAATTATACACACTGCATACTAGATTTCTTTGTTTACTAAGCTTTTTTTTTGTTTTTCAATAGCAACCCACATACAAATAGTTACCACAGCAACGGTTTATATTCCATAGCAACAATTAAACACATATAAACAAACACAAATATGAGCAGTGTAGTGTAGCGTTAGTGGTATATAACTATTATACACTGCATACTAGTTTTTTTGTGTACTATGTTTTTTTTTGTTTTTTTCTCACGCACTGCACTTCCTCTCAGTCCATTCTATATTTGTGTGAAGTTAAATTTTAGCCCCTGTTCAGTGTTCGAGTTATGCTGCAGACAAAAATGTGAAGTATACAATTACAAAGAGATATTACTTTAATTTGAGTGCAGCTAGAACAAGATACTCCAGTATTGTATGGCAATACATGATGTCCCCTACCGGTCAGATGCTTGACAGTAAATGTTTGTTGTTGGACCAGACCAAACAAAAGGCTATGCTTTAGACAAATAACAAAGGCATGCTACATTTCGCAACCTTAACAGAACAAGTTTGAATACATAATCTTCGTTACATGTTTGTAAAGGATATTCCTCACTTTTTTTAAAAAATCCAGTAAATTTACAATTAAACATTTTACAAATATAATAAAATACAACAAGTAATAAACAGATACTCAGCAAAAATAGAAACGTATGTAAAGAATTAACATCAATTTCAAATCATGTCTTAATATATACCGCTATTTGAAGGGAAGTAACTATCGAATACTTATTTAGTATAAAGATATATGCATTAAGCTCCCTTATTCAACTGCATAAAATTGTGTGAAAAATCTGCATATAGGCACCAAGTTGTATTACAATACATTTTAAAGTTTTCAAATTATAGCATGATCCTATTTTGTGTGCTTTTTTTTTACTATTTTGTTGCCATATCAACAAAATTAAATAATGTTTATCTCTTTATGCCCCTCTACTATGTGTAAAAAGTTTCATGAAAATATATTTTATACTTTTTAAGTTATCGCAGGATCCAGTTGTCATGATGAACTAACGTTTTTAAACTAGTTTGTTGCCATAGCAACCACACTTTTGGCCATATCAACAAATTTAAATAAGTTGCATAATCCCATTATGCCCCTCTACAATGTGTAAAAAGTTTCATGAAAATAACTTTTATACTTTTTAAGTTATCGCAGGATCCAGTTTTCATGATGAACTGACGTTTGTTAAAACTAGTTTGTTGCCATATCAACAAAATTAAATAACGTGCACAATCTCCTTATGCCCCTCTACCACATCATTGACCTTATTTATACTAACGTTTAATGATTTTTAACTACACTACAAGTAGAGAATGCAATTCCTGTCAGTCAATGAATAATACCTGGTTGCCATGGCAACTTCAATTTGAACTTGGGTATACAATGTTAAAAAAACATATTACACATGAAAGGGATTCAAGTCAACAAAAGCAACACAAAAAAAAAGTTTCCACCATTACTATTGGGGAAGCTTTTGCCTCTTAAATCATTTTTTAACTGCCTTCTGTGCACTGTTTTTGCTTTTCATTATAGGAGAGTTTGGGGAGGGGATGTAACTCCGCAAATTTAAAGGTGGTTAAACACAATTTTATAATCATTTGAAATCATATCAGATTTTATTTGCTCCCCAATTTTATTACTTATTTTACATGAAGAAAGCTTGCTATTAATGTTTAAATAGATCTGTTTGCAGATTTGAAAAAAAAAGAAGACAAATAGCAAGCAAAAGCCTGGTTTAAAACAGCAATACAAGTATATAAAATATTTTTTAATAATGTACATCTAAATAAGATATATAGTATTCAAAAACTGATTTATACCAATTCTATGACTAAGAATTAGTTTTTATCATTTTAATTTTAATGATTTTTAATTACTTTACAAGTAGAGTATGCAATTCCTGTCAGTCGTAGAATAATACCTGGGTGCCATGGCAACTCTAAATTGAACTTGTGTATGCAATGTTGAAAAACATATTAGAAAGGGGATTCAAGTCAACAAAAGCAAACAAACAGTGTCCATCATTACTATTGGGGAAGCTCAACGGTTGGTGACATTATCAGCTAGG
>JAWPHD010018550.1:0-39400 GCA_037043455.1 Cyrtodaria siliqua
AAATCATGAGAGTATTTTCCTCCGAAGATTTAGAGAAGTTCCAATAGTGTGCTATACTGAACCGTGTTTTTTATGCATAACTATAGACTATATTTAGACGCCGTACTGCAGTATCGGCTTTAATGGACTGTTTAATTATCGTGGAACATGAACCGTTTATTTTCACTGTCAGCTTGATACATGGACAATAACTCTTCCGCGCTAAAATGTGTATGACGATTTTCGACTATATAATATATTTGCTATATTCATCTCAACGGACAGGTCAAATCTCCAGCAATATATTTTATACTATATTCCTCTTTTGAGACCTTGAATAGTCTTATATGTACAGTATGTGGTATTAATTCCATATAATTGAATGAACATAATAGCATGCTCATATGTTGCCGCTTGTGCTTTGCGTGCCTGAAACCACGACACTTAAATATGCTTTCGTAGTTAGTGCACGCATACATCACTATCTTGTTGTCTTTATTTATATACTGAAAGGAAAAAGAAACGCAGGGTGCTTATTTCCGCTATATATTGTATGTTTAATATGCTACTGCTAATCGAATGGTACAGGGCGATATTAGGCCTGTCCTTTTAGAAAGAAGGTTTAAACAGCACTGAACACACCAATGGTTACCCCTTTAAAGTTTCATTATCGTCAGAATGCGCATTTGGCTCAAGCAGGTGAGCAAACTTTGGCTTTAAATGTTGCAATCACTTAACATTAAATTCAGTACTGAACTGGCTCAATTTTTGTCTCGCCTTTTCGAAGAAAAAAGAGAGACATAGGTGTTGCTATTGCGGCGGCGTCAACATTCAAGTTTTGCGTTTAGGTCATTTTCTCACAAACTGTATGCACTAGACCTTTCAAACTTTGCTTATAGTTGTATCATGGGTGGTACATCGCAACATGACAAAGCAAATGTGGAAGTGACCTTGACCCTCCAAGCAAAGGACGGATAACTTACTAATTTTTAGGTTCAACTTTTGCGTTTAGGTCACTTTTTCACAAACTGTATGCACTCGACCTTTCAAACTTTGCTTATAGTTGTATCTTGGGTGGTACATGGCAACGTGACAAAGCAAATGTTTGATGAGACCTTGACCCTCCAAGCAAAGGGCAGATAACTTAATAATTTTTAGGTTCAACTTTTGCGTTTAGGTCACTTTTTCACAAACTGGATGCACTAGACATTTAAAACTTTGTTTATAGTTGTATCTTGAGTGGTACAGCGCAACGTGACAAAGCAAATGTCGAAGTGACCTTGACCCTCCAAGCAAGGGCAGATAACCTTATAATTTTTACCTTCAACTTGGCATTTAGGTCACTTTTTCACAAACTGTATGCACTAAGACCTTTCAAACTTTGCTTATAGTTGTATCTTGAGTGGTACATTGCAACGTGACAAAGCAAATGTGGATGTGACCTTCACCATCCAAGCAAATCTTAGCTTAATCTTTGGATTACATATTATATTTTGACATAGTTGTCTTCGTTAGTGCATCTTTTTTTTGGATGCCTGGATTTCATGTATGACCTTGAACTACTTTTTGGAGCTGATGATTTTTAGCTCTACTGGCCAAAGGCCTTCATTTTTCATCCGATCTTTACCAAACTTTACCAAATTGTTAATATCAATGAAAGCTCACACAAGTTCGGAAACCAGCCAGATCGGACAAATAACAGCGGAGTTATGGCCCTTGATTTAGTTAAAAATGCTATATTCAGCCTCGTTAATACGATAGGGCTTTCATTTTTCATCTGATCTTTACCAAACTTTACCAGATGTTTTGCCTTTTTTTTTATTATTAGTAATTTTTTTTTTAATTTTTTTTTTGTTTTAATTATTTCTTTTGTTTTATTTGTTTTATTTTTTATTTTATATTATTTTTTTATTTTTAGCTCGACTGATCAGAGATCAGCAGAGCTTATGCCGTGGTGCGGCATCCATCGTCCGTCTGTCCGTCTGTCCGTCCGTCTGTCTGTCCGTCTGTCCGTAAACTTTTATTTGTAGCGACAACTCCTCTGAAACTTTACCAGATGTTTTGCCTTATTTTTATTATTAGTAATGTTTTGTTTTAATTAAAGAAAAGAAATTCAATTTTTTGTTTTAATTGTTTCTTTTGTTTGAATTATTTGATTTTTTTATTATTTTTTTTTTAATTCTCTTATTTCATTATTATTATTATTTTATTTTTTTTGGTGTTAACACCGTGTACGCAGGAAGCATTACTGTGCCTATTGCACTTTCTTTCCGGTTCATTGATTTTTGATGGAGTTGCAGCCCATTTACATTTTTTTTAAAATTTCTTGTCTGCGCTACTCCTCCTAAACGCCTTGTTGGATTTCGACGAAACTTGGCAGGAAGCATCGATAAGATGTCTAGTTGTGCATATCGCGCTTTTGTCCCCAGTTTGCTGATTTATGACGGAGTTATGGCACTTTGACATTTTTACTTTAAATTTCTTTTCGGCGCTACTCCTCCTAAACGGCTTGTTGGATTTCTACAAAAATTGGCAGGAAGCCTCAGTAGGATGTCTAGTTGTGCAAAGCATTTTATATCAATGAAATTTTGGACAAGTTCGAAAACAAGCTAGATCTAGTTAGTAACGACAGGTTATGGCCCTTGATTTGTTGAAAAATGCTATATTGTATTTTTGTATTTTCCTTTGTTAAATCTGTAGTTACTTCATTTTGTATCTGATCTTTACCATATTTGTTTAGAATGTTAATATAAACCCTTACCCCCCAACCCATTTTTATGAAATTTCATTCATAGAAGAAAGTGGGACATTAGAAAATGCCCATGCCAGACTAGACACAGCAGACATATTGCCCATGATTACCAGGTGAGCGATCTAAGGCCTTCTATCCCTGTTGTTTTTGCAATGTTTTAAAAAAACTACTGATGGTAATTTTATGTCGACAATCCTTGATATAAGAGCCGTTTTAGCCAGTAGAGCATCCACAGGCCCTCTTGGGCCTCTTGTTTTTAATAGAATGGCATTTTGTTTTTAAACAAATGCACTTAAATGTCATCTCAGCAAACGGCAAACTCGATTGTTTTTAGCTCTACTGATCAGAGATCAGCAGAGCTTATGCCGTGGTGCGGCGTCCGTCGTCCGTCCGTCCGTCTGTCCGTAAACTTTTTTTTGTAGCGACTACTCCTCTGAAACTACTGAATGGATTTTCATGAAACTTTACAGAAATGTTGCCCATGAAGTCTAATTGATCCTAGCAAAAATTCATGTTGATGTAAAATCCAAGTTGGCCGCCAGATCTAAAAATAGGTTTTTAAAAAACAAGTTTGTAGCGACTACTTCATGAAAACTATAAGTGATATTGATATGGGACTTGATCCAGCCCCCGTTAGGCGAGACATGTGAATCCACGGATTTCTTGTTCAAATAGGAACTTCAGCATTTATTAATTTCTTGTTACAACGTGTACTGTGATTAAAACGTCTACAACATCACAGTTGTGTCCTTTAACTAACTGCACTTTTTTTTTTACAAAACATCTTGGGATTTCCTTGGAATATATATGGAATTAAGTGTGCAGTATATGCAATATATAGCGGAAATACACACCCTGCGTTTCTTTTTCCTTTCTGTATAGATGGTACTCGTATTAATTTGAACATGCTAATGTGCGAGTCTGCTTTCGCTCTGGCATGCGTTCGTCCTTTCATAGAGTGTCGCTAGTTTTGCTTTTAAGATGTGCGTGTGTGAGTGTGTTTGAGTGCTCTCCCGTAACCAAACATCCTAGCACATCTGAGGATTTTTCGCTTATTTCTCATATGCTTTGTTTTTCAAATACATTATCCTTGCACGTGTGTTGCCAGACGTAAAATTGTTATTGTATTTTTAAGGAAGAAAATTATAGAGCTGTTAATTAGGTAAAACGATTCTGCCAAATTGTTTTGAACCTTAGCGGGCATTACTTATTCTACTACTGCTAAAAGACGTAATCATCGTACACATAAGTTTTTGATTTACATAATTTACATGATTGATGAAACGTATATTAAAAACAGGAACTCTTAATGCTGCTAGCAACTAAAACGATTGCTTTTTAGCTCTACTGATCAGAGATCAGCAGAGCTTATGCCGTGGTGCGGCGTCCGTTGTCCGTCTGTCCGTCCGTCTGTCCGTCCGTCCGTTAACTTTTTTTTTGTAGCGACTACTCCTCTGAAACTACTGAATAGATTTTCATGAAACTTTACAGAAATGTTGCCCATGAAGTCTAGTTGATCCTAGCAACAATTCATGTTGATGTGAAATCCAAGATGGCCGCCAAATCTAAAAATAGGTTTTTAAAAAACAAGTTTGTAGCGACTACTTCTTGAAAACTATAAGAGATATTGATATGGGACTTTTTCTAAAATTATCAGCATGACATGATGGTTATCCGAGTCGAACATTATTTTGATTCGACGTTAAACATGGCTGCCAGTGGCCATCTTTGTTTACATAGAGTTATATAATGATAACTTGTAGCGACTACTCCTCTGAAAATACTTGACGGATTTTCATGAAACTTCACACGAATGTTGCTCTTGATGTCTAATTGATCCTTGCAAAATTTCAGGTCGGCCGGAAATTCAAGATGGCCACCATGGCTAAAAATAGATTTTCAAAATACAAGTTTGTAGCGACTACTTCTTGAAAACTTTAAGTGATATTGATATGGGACTTTTTCTAAAATGATCAGCATGACATGATGGTTATTCAAGTCGAACATTATTTTGATTTGATGTTAACCATGGCTGCCAGCGGCCATGTTTGTTTACATAGAGTTATATAATGATAACTTGTAGCGACTACTCCTCTGAAATACTTGACGGATTTTCATGAAACTTCACAGGAATGTTGCTCTTGATGTCTAATTGATCCTAGCAAAATTTCAGGTCGGCCGGAAATTCAAGATGGCCACCACGGCTAAAAATAGATTTTCAAAAAAACAGTTTGTAGCGACTACTTCCTGAAATCAAAATCAATCAGTAGAGCTTCAAGGTCATTGACTTCTTGTTTTGTTTGGTTTCGAATTTGATCTTAACTGGCATTACTTATTCTACCATTGTCAAAAGATGTAATCACCATACTCATAAGTTTTGATCTACACAAATTACACGATCATTGATATGGCCTTACTCATAGCATCACTGCTGGAAGAGGTTATATTATTTTCACTATTTTTTTTTCAGAAAATCATTTATCACACTTTATCCACATAAGCATGCCACATTTTTCAGAAAACCATTTAACACTCGAATTATTCCTCTCGAAATAATGTCAGTGTCACTTACCCTGTTTATTTTTTTCTTTATCCCTTTATTCTTTAACTACTTTTTTTACAAACCAATGTATACATTTTTGTTTCTTTTTGGCATGGATGCCGTTTTTTTTTGTTTTCCTTGGACACTATAGTGGCGTGACGGCGGGATGTGGTTGGCGGAATAGGTGGCACCACCGTGCCAGGATCATATGTTTGTTTATAGTTTCTTATAGATGTGATAGCTTGACGGCGGCAGGGCTGTTCCTTTTGTTCCTATTGGCAATTACACGATACAATTTGGAACCTGTTCTGCCGCTGCCATGTCTTCTTACAAATGTAATTATATGTTTGCAGCTTCTCTCCATTTGTTTATCATGCTATCCCTATCAAGATCTCCCGCTTACTTACTTTCTATACTCTACCATGTGCATTCCACAACACATTCCGCAAACCAAATAGTATACCCACATGGGCAACTGATGCTAGGTAATCAGTACCGTGCAAATGTTCTATTCACAAAACGCATCGTTCTTGTTGGAATTGAAATAACTATTATTACTTGGTTAAGACTATTGCTGCTGCAATATGGGGTTATCCATCCTAATCCCGGCCCTCCAGTGCCATTGAATCCATCCTTCGACTCCTCGTTAACTAGCAATTCACGATGTCTGATACCTTAGATTTTGCACATAACCTGTCCATAGTGCACTACAATGTACAGAGTATAATTCTTAAATTAGATTTGATTTTCACAGAACTACACCACTTTGACATTCTAACATTCTCTGAGACCTGGCTTAATAGTTCAATGTCGAACGATCAACTCATTCGTCGTCCTTTCCATACTCCTGAAAGAAAGGATCGTATCGGTGATAGCCATGGTGGGGTAATAGTTTACGTCAAGGATACCATTCATTATAAACGAAGAAATGACCTTGAGTTAAACAGACTTGAATGCATCTGGGTTGATATTGTATTAAACCACAAACACGTGCTACTGGGTGTATTTTACAGACCTCCAAATGCAGATGCAATTTACAATAACATGATTGAAGATTCTATTAATCTTGCGGTAGATACAGGTATTAAAGATATCATTGTCACAGGCGATTTCAACTGCAACATGTTACAAAGTCAAACGTCGAGTAAAGTCGAATCCCTGTGTTATCAATTTGGTCTTTATCAAACTATTGACGAACCAACGAATTTTACCGAAAATTCTTCGTCACTTATTGACCTATTACTTGTTAGTGACAAGTCTAATTTAGTTACGAGTGGAGTAGGCGAATCTTTTTTAAACCAAGAAATATGATATCATTGCCCAATTTTTGGCATCTTTAAGTTCACAAAACCAAAATTCAAATCATACTCTCGTAAAATATGGCGATACAACCAAGGTGACTATGACCTTTTACATAATAAAGCCTCATCAACAAACTGAGACGAACAAGTTAACGATGACATAAATATCTACGCGAAAAACATTTCCAACACAATATTATCATTAAGTGCCTCATGTATACCTAACATAAACATCCGAGTTAGACCTTATGAACCGCCGTGGATAACAAATATAATAAAAAGACTAATCAGAAGAAAAAGAGCATACAAGAAGGCAAAAAACACACATAGTTTACATCACTGGAGATCTTTTAGAAAACTTTCAATACGAGAAGCAAAGCAGTTATATTACGATAACCTGTCAAATAAACTTAGTTCTAAAACACTCTCTCCTAAGGATTGGTGGAAGACACTTAAAACATTCCTTTCATCAAATGTCAAACCTTCCATTCCTCCACTGAACGATAACGGCTCAATTATTTACGACGATTTTGAAAAGGCAACTCTTCTAAATAACTTTTTCCAAACCCAGACTAATTTAGACGATGCGAACATAGAACCACCTTTAGTCCAACCTTTTAATAGCAATGTATCATTACAATTGTTTGCTCTTACACCAAATGAAGTTTGTGAAGTCTTACAGACCCTTGACCCTGGTAAAGCGTCTGGTCCTGACGAAGTTAACAATCACGTACTCCGTGAATTAGCATATGAACTTTCTGTTCCGCTATGCGACTTGTTTAATAGATCTTTAACATAGAGCAAGATTCCTGATATTTGGAAGTAGGCTTATGTGTGTGCAGTTCTTAAGAAGGGCGATCCATCCTTAGTAAATAATTATCGTCCTATATCGCTACTTAGCACCGTTGACAAAGTATTCGAACGACTCGTGTTTAAATATATTTTCAACTTTTTTAGAAATAATTTCTTATCTTCCTTTCAGTCTGCATTCGTTCCCGGCGACTCAACAATTAACCAGCTGGTCTTCCTATACAACGCCTTTTGTAACGCTTTGGACTGTGGACAAGAAGTGCAGGTTATATTTTTTGACAATAGTAAAGCTTTTGACCGAGTTTGGCACAAAGCCCTGCTTACTAAATTGAAAGCTGCGGGGATATCTGACGACCTTTTGAAGTTACTCTCTGACTACCTTAACAATAGAAAACGTGTTGTCCTTCCTGGAACTAAATCAAATTGGAACTCGATTAATGCAGGTGTTCCACAAGGCTCTATATTAGGGCCCTTACTCTTCCTTGTTTACATTGACATTGTTGCTGATATTGATTCCAACATACGTCTTTTTGCAGACGATACTAGTCTTTACATTATAATTGAACATAATAATGATATTGTTACTTCTGCAAATACACTCAACACTGATATAGCAAAAATTACTGAGTGGTCCAAAAAATGGCTCGTTACATTCAATCCCACTAAAACTGAATCCCTTCTTATCTTGCGCAAGCATAACAAACCTGTTCATCCGCCCTTGTTTATGTCAAATGAGCAAATTACTGATGTTCCTTCACACAAGCACCTTGGTGTTTTTCTTTCAAATGACTGCAGTTGGCACTCGCACATTGAATATACTACAGCTAAAGCCTGGTCTAGAATTAATATAATGAGGAGGCTAAAACATCAGCTTGACATGAAATCACTAGAAATTATATATATATAAATCATATATACGACCTCTCCTCGAATACGCTGACGTCATATGGGACAATTGCACCAGCTATGAAAAGGCAGATCTCGACAAAATACAAGATGAAGCTGCCAGAATAGCAATAGGCGTGACCAAATTAGTATCTTTAAATGAATTAAACAAAGAGATTGGATGGGAATCTTTGGAATCGCGAAGATATAAACACAAACTTACCTTATTTTATAAAATGGTTAATTCCTTAACACCCCCATATCTTGCATCGCTAGTACCTACAACAATTAGTGCAGCATCAGACTACAGCTTGCGAAATGCAAACGATCTTCAAGCTATTAATTCCCGAACTAGTCTCTACACCAACTCCTTCCTTCCTTCGGTTACTCGTGAGTGGAACAAACTTACTTTCGAAGTAAGAAACTCTGACACCATAAATGTACTAAAGCATCACCTTAACCGTAACCTTAGTTACACGCCTAAGCATTATTACACAGGTAAAAGATGTGCACAGCTACTTCATACTCGGCTCCGCACCATGTGTAGCTCGCTTAACCACCATTTGTTCATAAAAAACATCGACTCTCCTTTATGTCGATGTGGCGGAATAGAAACTACTCAACATTATATATTTAGCTGTCCATTGTACGACAATGCTCGTGCGGAAATGCTGGCTAGACTTCAACCACTGTGCACAGTTTCACTAAACATAATATTATTTGGTGATTCCTTGGTATCACACGATATTATTGTCACTATATTTGAACTTGTTCAGAACTTTATTTTGTCAAGCAAACATTTTTAACATTTTTCAACTTAAGAGAAGCTGCTACACCGCGTACCGAGAACAATATATGTTTCCTTGGTATGATGCTGTTGTCCTGTGTCCGCCGGTCACCCCCACTGTTGCCCCACTATCGTGTCTGTTATACATTTGTTATTATAATATTCCGCTAAATTGAATTTTCGGTTTATTTTAACATAATCCAACTATATTCAAATGCTTTGCTTTATTATTTCTTTTTCAAACTTGTTTTGGTCCCTATAACTAATCACTGTTAGATGTATAGCTATATTACATTGAACACTTATAAAATATTTCCACTGTGCAGTTTTATACGCCATTGTTATATGTAATTTATATGATACCTAGGAAAGGAACTCTATAAGCAACTGCTTTCGTTCCAATCCTTTTTCACATTTTGTATTATGTACATTTTCACAGATTGTATAAATATTGGAAATAAAATAAGTTTAAACCAAAAACAGGTACGAATTTTCGTGTCTAGACCGTAACGTCACAACCCCTGCAGGGATTTGGCATAAGTGATCACCATAACAAAACGATGTGTCGCGCGCAAAACCCAGGTATTCAAGTTCAAGGTCACACTTGGAGGTTAAAAGTCAAATCGTGTCCGTTCAATAACTGGCATTCAGGGACGGATTTTCAAATAACTTGGCACAAGTGCTCAACACAACAAGACGATGTGTCACGCACAAAATCCAGGTCAGTGGCCCCAAGGTCAAGGTCACACTTAGAGGTCAAATTGTGTCCGGGCAATAACTTTTGCATGCCTGGACGGATTTTCAAATAACTTGGCACAAGTGCTCACCACAACCAAAATCGTATTTTGTATTTAGCATCAGCTTTCAGTCCTCTACCAATTTGTTCAAATGGTGACCCTGGGGTCTAATTTGGCCCCACCCCTAGGGTCACATTTTTACATAGACTGATATAGGGAAAAACTTTAAAAATCTTCTCTGATTTGGCCCCGACCCAGGGTCACCGTTTTATATAGAGTTATATATATGAAAAAACTTTAAACATCTTCTTCTCTGAAACTACAAGAGTAAAGGTTTAATATCTTTTATTTACACTCGGCTTATAGTCCTCTATCAAGTTGTTTGAATGGTGATCCTGGGGTCAAATTTGGCCCTATCCCGGGGTCATGTTTTATAGACTTATATAGGGCAAACTTAAAAAATCTTATTCTTTGAAATTACAAGAGCCAACGCTTTAATATTTTGTATTTACTCTCAGCTTAAGGTCCTCTACCAAGTTTGTTCAAATGGTTACCCTGTGGTCAGATTTGGCCTTGGTCCTGGGTCACATGTGAAACTTGGTTTGAGTGTATATATTAACGAAAGCTTGATTTGTTTTAAAGCCAGCCAAACTTGAGCCAAATACATCCCTCCCCCATATCTTGGTTACAACTGAAGACAGTTTATATAAAACTAGTTTGATATTGCCATATCTGACACACAATCCTTCTATCCCCAAAAAAACCCAACCCCCACCCCACCTCGGACACCATATAGCCAGTAAAGCGATACAGGCTCTCTTGGGCCTCTTGTTTTGTGTTATTTTACATAATTCTGTCTGTTGTTTTGTTTTACCAAATCTACACCAATGTCCGTTGTTTTGTTTTATCAAAACTACACCGATATATCAATGATGCGCCTCCACCCCACCCCTCCCCACATCCCCCAACCATTCCTCCACATCACCACCACCGGAATGTTTTTTGTTTTATTTATTTTTTACATATCTCTGTATTGTTTTATCAATTTATTCATATGTTTTGTGCCCACCCCAAACCATCCCGCCACCCCATAATCTGACCACCACCCAATTTTTAATTTTTTTTTTTTATATATCTCTCGGTTGTTTTGTTTTATCAATTTATGAATATGTTTTGCCCCCACCACCCCATCATCACCGCCACCCGAATGATCTTTTTTTTACATATGTCTTGTGTTGTTTTGTTTTATCAAATCTACACCTATAACAATGATGCGCTCCCACCCTGACCCTACCTCCCCATTGGTTTATGGGCTTCCCTCACATGGAGGACATGGGGAGGGGAATTGTTTTCATTTTATCTTCCATTATTTGGAAATTTAAATTTGAACGTGATAATTTATACACATTTTAGATTTAATTCAGATAGACAGATGAAATATGAATAAAAAAAAGCTGAATTGAGGCCACAATAAAAAATTACTAGATTTTCATCCGCTCCCTCCCCGAGTTGCCTTTCGACCATAAATTTCTTTAAAATGATACCAATTTTGGATTAAAACTGATAAAAAATAAAAAATAAAATTTCACACCTTGCCCCAAATTTTAGTATAATTTGTAGGAGATTCTAACAATAATTTTGTATGGGCCCGAGTTTCTGTACCCGTCCTGCCCTCCAACCCCATCCCCACATTGTTTTAGCCTTTCTGATGGTATTATACTGGCTATATAATTTATTATTCTCTGAAAAATCGAATAGTCGAGCTGCGCTGTTCTCCGACAGCTCATGTTCTGTTCTCAAAAACTTACTTTGGCTATAACTTTCTCATTTCTTGATATTTCTTCAATGACTTTCAGTATATACTCATGATGACATCATACTAAAATATAAAGGTCAAGGTCATAATGAAGGTCATTATGTGGGTTTAATACTTATTTTTTTCTTCACAAAAACTTAACGTTGGCTATAACTTCCTCATTTCTTGTTATTTCTTCATCAAACTTTCAGTATATAATCATCATGACAACATCCACATGACCATACTAAAATATAAATGTTATTTGTCTATCTGTGTCCAAAAACAAAAAACATTGTTATACTGACAAAGCCCTGACGGGCGACTCATGTGTTCCGCGGAACACCCGTCTAGTCTTGTTTGCCATTCAATTCAAACTCAGATATTTTAAATGGACTCTTTTCATGTAGCACTGATTATATGTAGAAAAGGATTTTTTGTTTTATTATTTATTAACTTTGTTGCAATTTTTATTTCAGTAGTGGCGGTTACTAATATCTGGGAGCTTTCTTATGGGATTAGCACAGATGCGATTGGTATATGAGCTGTTGGAGTCCCAGTTTCCATATTTGAATGTTGGTGAGTACAAATACACAAATGGACATGTTTTACATAGACTTATATAGGAAAAAAAAGAAAAATATTCTTCTCTGAAACTACAAAAGCAATATTTCTGATATTCTGCATTTAGCTAAACTTACGTCGTCTACCAAGTTTGTTCAAATGGTGACATAAGGGCACCATGGTGGGGAGAGTTTTACACAAGTCATGTTGCTATGGTGGTGAGTTTTTGTCTCGCCTTTTTGAAGAAAAAAAAGAGACATAGGTGTTGCTTTTTCGACGGCAGCGAAGACGGTGTCAACATTCAAGTTTTGCGTTTAGGTCACTTTCTCACAAACTATATGCACCAGACCTTTCAAACTTTGCTTATAGTTGTATCTTGGCTACTACATCACAACATGATATAGAAAATGCAGGAGTGACCTTCACCCTCCAAGCAAAGGGCAGTTAATAATTTTACATTCAACTTTTGCGTTTAGATCAATTTCTCAGGAACTGTATGCACTAGACCTTTCAAACTTTGGTTATAGTTGCATCTTGGGTAGTACATTGATACGTGACATAGTAGATGCAGATGTGACTTTCACCCTCCGAGCAAAGGGCAGAAACTTAATTTTACATTTAACTTCTGCGTTTAGGTCACTTTCCCATGGAATGTATGCAATAGACCTTTCAAACTTTGGTTATAGTTGCATCTTGGGTAGTACGTCGCTACGTGACATAGTAGATGCAGATGTGACCTTCACCCTCAAAGCAAAGGGCAGATAACTTAAATGTTACATTCAACTTTTGCATTTAGGTCACTTTGTCATGGATTGTATGCGATAGTCCTTTCAAACTTTGGTTATAGTTGCATCTTGGGTAGTACATCGCTACGTGACATAGTAGATGCGGATGTGACCCAACCCCTGTGAAACTCTGTTCTTATACTCAAGAACAGTTCCTGAACTGTTCTTGATTCATTGTTCTAGAACATATGTTCTTAATATGTTCTTGAACACTTTCAAGAACTATTGAAGAACATTTCAAGAACTTTAATTTTTCTTAAGATATTCTTGAAAGTTCTTGAACAAGTTTAGAACAGTTCAAGAACCTTTAAATAGAGAAAATGTTCTAAAAATGTTCTTGAACAATTTCAAGAGCAAATCAAGAACAGTTTAGGAACTTCATGAGTTCCTGAACTGTTTTTTAATTTGTTCTTGAACAATTTGAAGAACAAATGAAGAACCGTTCAGGAACCTTAAGAGTTCTTAAACCGTTCTTAATAAGTTCTTAACTCTAAATGTTCTTAAACGTTAAGCGTTCAGCACTAATTAAGAACAGTTTAAACCCTTGAAGTTCCTAAACTGTTCTTCATTTGTTCTTGAAATTGTTTAAGAACAGTTTTAGAATATCTTCTCTATCTAAAGTTCTTTTAATGTTCTTTAAAATGTGAACTAAATTCCTTTAAATAGGAAATGTAATTAAGATGTGCTTAAAATATCGACAAATGTGTTATCTTAATAGGAATGTCGCTACAAATCGATTACATCTGTGCAAATGTAAATATACATTAAATTAGTAAGCAAGTCACAATATTAACCACCTAATAAACTATTGTGATCTTCCATTATTAGTCGCACTACTTACTGATACAGCGTTTGAAAAAGGCATTATTTTTGTAAATGTTACGTAACCATCGTTAGGCCTGAAAGGACGACAAAACACAAATGTAAATTTGGCGGTTTTACTATCGCCCACAGTGGCGGAAGTTCGTTGGTACAAATTTTTCCTATTATGCATAATTGAACAAAACCTTAACAATACATGAATTTGCAATGTCTTCATAAAATGACAGCATGGCTCGTTAGACTAGATAACAGAGTATTAATAGACATATTGATTACTTGACAAATTTGTGACATAAACAGATACAAAAATGAATAAATCAAACTTATGACAGAATTGGCTTTCCATAGTTCCAGTATGTAGTATTGACTGTGTAAACATTAACGCCAATAGTTATTATTACTAACGGTGGATTCCATATTAACAGTAAAATAAAAGCAAAACAAAGCTATGAAATTAGGGCCTAAATAGTCTTCCATACTTGATTTGGAAAACCAACAAAAGGTCACATGAATGGCTTTAAATTAAAGCATTTTAATTTAAACGCAATTTAGACTAGAAAATCTTTGACTAGCAACTAATACTAACATATTTGTAGCATTTGTATTATTCCATTAAATCAACAATAACTTCACAATTGAATGTTGACTCTTACGTGCTTCCGTAGTTTTTAGCAAACAAAGGATTGAGTTCTGCCTTCAGTAAATATCAATCAACTTACAAAAAGAATCATAAAATGGGAAATAATTACTAATACACAATGTATACCATGCCAAATATACCTAACTTCGAATTAAAGTAAATGATTTAACATTTACACAGAACGTAGTGTATACGTTTGACGCGAAAACTGGTGACACTACGAACGAACAGTCCCTAACTTCTTTGGTAATGTGTTCTTACGAAATGTATTGATATACGGGAAAAGATATTCATATTGACGGTTCATTTCAACCGACAGTCGCGCATTTAACTCACCTGAAAGGACGACAAAACACAAATGTAAATTTGGCGGTTTTACTATCGCCCACAGTGGCGGAAGTTCGTTGGTACAAATTAACGTACCTCCGCTGTTAGAGAGTTTCGCGCCATAGGTTACAAACCACTAAAATTTTGGTCCCCCCTAGAGAACCCGTTACATAATGCTGACAGGCACAGGTATTATAATGAAATATGAAATTTCTTTGTTTTAAGTAGCTTGAACACACCCCAAGTATACATAGATGGCTTTTGCTGGGACATGAAAACAATTATCCATAAACTTGGTATAAAAAGACATTTATTTTGTAGCACTTCAGTTTTGTGTTGATTAAATTAAAGTTCAAAAGTTTCAAATCTTTTGAGTATTTCTACAAAACAACATAATTTTATTACACTATTTCGAGAACAGGTTTTTCCATAACAAACTGAATGTTTATGAATGTTGTTTAATGGCTCATCAACACATTATAGATTATAAGAAAAATTACAGTTCTTGAAATGCTCTTCAATAGTTCTTGAAAATGTTCAATGTTCAAGAACATATTAAGAACCTGTTCTAGAACAATGAATCAAGAACAGTTCAGGAACTGTTCTTAATGTTCTAGAAATGTTCATGAACTGTTCTTGAGTATAAGAACAGAGTTTCGCAGGTGTTCATCTTCATTAATTAAACAAATACATACTATAATTAACAAACAAATATATGATCATTATTGCATGAACAGTTTAATATAATAACATTATCTGGAGTTTAAAAGCCCATGTCTTCATTTATATTTGCAAAGAAAGTAGGTAAAGAATATATATACAACTGAGTGTGATTCTGACAAAATTTCAAATAAAATGCAAACGCCATTCTTTTGAGTTTTTGGCGGTAAAATGGCAGTCCAACTGAAGATTGTGCTTGCATCATTTAATGATTAAATGTAAGTGTTTTGTGATAATACTTAAATTACTTATTGTGTCAAAACATCTTCTATATTATTTTAATAGATGTATTTGAAAGATGAAATTTCTAAATGTAGTCTTTAGAAACAGTATTTTAAAATGAAACCCCTATTGTCATGTGTTTTCACGGATTGACTTTCTTTTTTTGTTGCTGACAGAAAAATGGTATTCAGCACAGCAGATATTATTTCATTTCAGTATCATGTGTAACATTTCAACTAGTATGACCAGGCATTCTGAAGGTTCAATTTATGAATTGTTCTTTAACTGTTATGTAGGTTAAATTAGTGGCCAAGGGAGTTCTGGAACTGTGCAGGAACCGTTCTGTATAGATTGTTCACGAATGGTTCTTGAACAGTGCTTCATCTGTTCTTGAGCAGTTCTAGAACAGTGCATGAACGTTAAATGAGACAAAATTTCGAGAACTTATGTTCAAGAACAGTTCTAAGAACAGTTCCAGTACAGATCATTCTGTAACAGTTCTAGAACAGTTCCAGTACAGATAGTTCAAGAACTTTTCTTGAACATAAGTTCTAGAACTGTTCTTGAACATAAGTTCTAGAAATTTTGTCTCATTTAACTTTCACGTACTGCTACAGATTAGGTACAGTTCTTGAACAATCTATCCAGAACAGTTCAAGAATTGTTCATGCACAGTTCTAGAAAATTTCGCAGGGGAAGCAAGGGGCAGATTACTTAATAATTTTATATTCAATTTTTGCATTTTCGTCACTTTCTCATGGACTGTATGCGATAGACCTTTCAAACTTTGGTTATAGTTGCATCATCGGAAGTACATCACTACATAACATAGTAGATGCAAATGTGACCTTCACCCTCCAAGCAAAGGGCAAATAACTTAGTAATTCTTATGTTCATGTCATTTTCTCAACTATAGATGTTTCAAATTTTGTTTTTAGTTTAATCTTTGGAATACAAACATTTTCACATAGTTGTGTCTTGGGTAGTGCATCTTTTTGGACACATGGGTTTCATCTATGACCTTGTCGTAATTTTTGGGATTGATGATTTTTTTTATTAAACTAATTTATTAAAATACCCTTTTTTTCCTAAATAAAAGCAGTTAAATTTCATTACGTGGTTCCGTCTTAATTTCATTAAGCGATGGGAAATCTTATTTTAGCAGGACTTTATAACGGATATTTCAACAATAAAACATGTTAAAAAAACATTTTATAATGAAAAAATGTGATAACCCGTTTAAAATTACCTATTAAATGTTTTAATTTTACAATTTGCAAACTTTTTAAGTCAAATTAAAAGTTTTATTGCATACACCATACAACCCCGTTTTCGCTTCTTGGAGAAGGGGATGGGTGGAGTATGAAAGCTAATACTCGGACCATGTAATGGTCATACCATATACCACCATACAAACACTCCCCCCTCCCCCCACCTTTTAATAAACGTCACCACCCCAACCGCCTCCCCCATCCTCTAAAACTGTGGTTTTTGTGGATAAAAAACACTTGCCAGTAGCCTGCCATTTTTGTCTCGCTTTTCGAAGAAACACTAGACATAAGGTGTTGCTTTTTTAATGGTGACAGATAACTTAATAATTAAGCGTGTCTGCCTACTGGATCTCCTAGCAGTAGCTGTATTATATAACATTAATAAGGTGATCCTGTCTGCTTGCTGGATTCATCTGCCAAGACGTTTTCCATTTATGACGATGGTTTTATGTTGTGTATTATATGACATTACTAATAAAAGTGATTCTGTATATAATATAACTGAAGTTTAATAGAATCAACACCTCAACATGAACACTTATAAATATTAAGCATTATTAATTAGAATATCCTGTTTCCAGCATGTGTTTATATATAAAAATATAAATAATTGATAGAAACCCGTCTGCCTAATGTTAATCAGTTGTAACTTCATCAAAGTCAAGCGTCTGCACCGTTTGCGGTGCACTTGTTTATAAGTCCTGTCCTTATTTAAGCGAGACAATGTGAATCCGCGGATATTTTGTACGTATAATGGGAAATCTTTAAAAAAAATCTTCTGAACCTACCAGACCTATTTTATCCGACTCACTTGTGTTACTTTTGCAGGTGTCTACAACGGACAGGTCATCAGGTGACATTTTATTTATGCTGCTTTGAATTACAAAATATGGTGTTGAAGACTCCAGAGTTTCCGAATGAGTCTGAGGATGCAGTCATCATTTTACTGTTATCTATGATGCCATTTCCTTCATGAACATCATTAGCCGACCTTGCTTCTTTTTCAGAAATGTGCCATAGAACCTGGAGGACTGTGTTGGCTTGCTGATGCTGAAGTACCGGTCTACCCACCTGCCCATCCTATCAAACTGATTGAAGCTGTTGTCACAGCAGACACTTACATTTGATGAAGACCCAAGCAGGAAGGTTCGCATTTTTTTTCTCATTATGCTTTCCCTCCTCTTTTGTTGGCATTTGATTTCAAATATAATTTCAGCATTGCACTTTTGTCACTTTTGTCATGACATCATGTCCTGTGTAACAAGATGTCTTTTATATATTTTAAGTCACGCTCTGTAGCCATTCTACTTTTTTTGTTCAACTTCCATGATCACATGGATGGTAGATCAGAATCCTACAAAATAGACTATCCACTCGATTATAAACAGTATTGATAATCAAGTCACAAAATGATATTAACATTTCCCGGCACTTTTCCATTGTGGGATTAATTATACCCAGAAAACAAAGTTAAAGGGGTTCAGTCTGTCCTGATGGACTGTCTATAACTCTTTAATACTTAAATGAGAAAAATAGTCGTATAAAAAGCCACACTTTACAGGTAGATTATCCGTGATGTGAGAATGAACCCTGTACATTTTGGTGTCGATAGATTCAATGTCACCATGACCTGGTAATGAAAAACCTTTTATGCTCCATAATTTGTAGTCACATGAATGACACATAACAGGTCCATAGTGAGAGCATGATCCCTATAAGTATTAGTAAAGTAGACTGTTCATTTGTGGTAGGACGACCATAATAAATTTTGAGGTCACTAAGTTGTACAGTAGATTACAACAGCCCAGGTAATATATAGCATGCGCTACAGCCCAACCATTGTCACACATTAGATTACAATAAGCCGGATAATATATTGCATCCCCTAATGTTTAACCATACCTCAACCATTGTCATGCAGTGGATTACAACAGGCCAGGTAATATATAGCATGTGCTACTGTCTAACCATGCCCCAAACTTTTTTGTACGGTAGATTACAACCGGCCAGGTAGTATATAGCATCTGCTACAGTCCAACCATACCCCAGCCATTGCCATACATTTGACCCTAACCCAATAGGCCAGGTAATATATAGCATCCGCTACTGTCTAAACATGCCCCCAACCATTGTTGTACAGTAGATTACAACAGGCCAGGTAATATGTTGCATCCGCTACAGTCTAACCATACCCCATACCATTGTCATGCAGTAGATTACAACATGCCAGGTAATATATACCATCTGCTACGTCTAACCATACCCCAACCATTGTCATACATTATATTACAACAGGCCAGGTAATATATAGCATCCACTATAGTCTAACCATACCCAGAAAATTGTCATACAGTGAATTACAACAGGCCAGGTAATATAAAGCATCTGCTAAAGTCTTACCATACCCCAACCATTGCCATGTAATAAATTACAACAGGCTAGGTAATAAATAGCGTCTGCTACAGTCCAACCATACCCCAACCATTGTCATGCAATAAATTACAACAGGCCAGGTAATATATAGCATCCGCTACAGTCTTACCATTTCCCAACCTTTGTCATACAGTAGGTTACAACAGGCCAGTCAATATATAGCATCCGCTATAGTCTAACCATACTCCGAAAATTGTCATACAGTGAATTACAACAAGCCAGGTAATATATTGCATCCGCTACTGTCTAACCATACTCCAACCATTGTCATGCAATCAGTTACAACAAGCCAGGGATTATATATATATATATATATAACATCTGCTACTGTCTAACCATTGTTGTACATTTGATTACAACAAGCCAGGGATTATATATAACATCTGCTACTGTCTAACCATGCCCCAACCATTGTTGTACATTTGATTACAACAGGCCAGGTAATATATTGCATCTGCTACTGTTTAACCATACCCCAACCATTGTCATGCAGTAGATTACAACATGCCAAGTAATATACTATGTAAAATAAGTTTTGCAACAAAATATCAATTGTCACCCATTCTAGATATTATACTTTTGGATCCTTACCCCTGTGTGATTTGCTTCAGCATACCAATTGATATGTAAGTGGAATTACGAATAAAATGTGTGTTAAATATCGAAAAGGATTGAACTCAATGTTCTTTGTTGTGCTTGTGTTATTATGCTTTAAAAATTGGTAAATATTTCAAAAATTCCCTAAGTGTTGCTAAACTTATTTTACATAGCGTCTGCTACAGTCCAGCCATACCCCAACCGTTGTCATGCAATAAATTACAACAGGCCAGGTATTATATAGCATCTGCTACAGTCTAACCATGCCCCAACCATTGGCGTACAGTAGATTACAACAGGCAAGGTAATATATAGCATCTGCTACAGTCTAACCATGCCCCAACCATTGGCGTACAGTAGATTACAACAGGCCCGGTAATATATAGCATCTGCTACAGTCTAACCATACCCCAACCATTGTCATACAGTAGTTTACAACAGCTCAGGTAATATATAGGATCTGCTACAGTCTAACCATACCCCAGCCATTGTCATACAGTAGATTACAACAGCCCAGGTAATATATAGCATCTGCTACTGTCTAACCATACCCCAACCATTGTCATACAGTAGATTACAACAGCTCAGGTAATATATAGCATCGGCTAGTCCAATCATTGTTATACCTTTGATTACACCCTGCCAGGTAATATTACTGTCGAACCATACCTTAGCCATTAGCATACATTAGATGACAGCAGCCCTTGTAATATATAGCATCTGATACTGTATACCAATTTCCCAACCATTACAACAAATTAAATTACAACAGGCCAGGTAATATATAGCATCTGCTACAGTTTAACCATTTCCCAACCGTGGTCATACAGTAAATTACAACAGGCCAGGTAATATATAGCGTCGGCTACAGTCCAACCATACCTCAACCATTGTCATACAGTAGATTACAACAGGCTAGGTAATATATAGCATGTGCTACAGTCTAACCATTTCCCAACCGTGGTCATTCATTTGATTACAACAGGCCAGGTAATATATTGCATCCTTGAAAGTCTTACAATACCCCAACCATTGTCCTGCAGTAGATTAAAACATGCCAGGTAATATATAACATCTGCTACAGTCTAACTAAATGCCAACCATTGCCATGCAGTAAATTACCTGATGCCAGGTAATATATAGCATCCTCTACTGTCTAACCATGCCCCAACCATTGTTGTACAGTAGATTACAACAGGCCAGGTAATATAATATAGCATACACTACAGTCTCACCATACCGCAACCATTGTCACTCATTAGATTACAATAAGCCAGGTAATATATAGCACCTGCTACAGTCTAACTAAATGCCAACCATTGCCATGTAGTAAATTACCTGATGCCAGGTAATATATAGCATCAGCTACTGTCTAACCATGCCCCAACCATCGTTGTACAGTAGATTACAACAGGCCAGGTAATATAACATACACTACAGTCTCACCATACCGCAACCATTGTCATACATTATATTACAATAAGCCAGGTAATATATAGCATCTGCTACAGTCTAACCACACCCCAACAATTGTCATGCAGTAGATTACAATAAGCCAGGTAATATATAGCATCTGCTACAGTCTAACATTGTCATGCAGTAGATTAAAACAGGCCAGGTAATATAATATATGATACACTACAGTCTCACCATACCCCAACCATTGTCACACATTAGATTACAATAATCCGGGTAATATATTGCATCCACTACTGTTTAACCATTTCCCAACCGTTCTCATACGGTAGATTACAACAGGCCAGGTAATATATAGCACCTGCTACAGTCTAACTAAATGCCAACCATTGCCATGTAGTAAATTACCTGATGCCAGGTAATATATAGCATCAGCTACTGTCTAACCATGCCCCAACCATCGTTGTACAGTAGATTACAACAGGCCAGGTAATATAACATACACTACAGTCTCACCATACCGCAACCATTGTCATACATTATATTACAATAAGCCAGGTAATATATAGCATCTGCTACAGTCTAACCACACCCCAACAATTGTCATGCAGTAGATTACAATAAGCCAGGTAATATATAGCATCTGCTACAGTCTAACATTGTCATGCAGTAGATTAAAACAGGCCAGGTAATATAATATATGATACACTACAGTCTCACCATACCCCAACCATTGTCACACATTAGATTACAATAATCCGGGTAATATATTGCATCCACTACTGTTTAACCATTTCCCAACCATTCTCATACAGTAGATTACAACAGGCCAGGTAATATATAGCATGTTTTACAGTCTAACGAAACGATAATCATTGTCATGCAGTAAATTACAACAGGCCAGGTAATATATAGCATCCGCTACTGTCTAAAGTAAAACATACCCCAACCATTGTCATGCAGTAGATTACAACAGGCCAGGTAATATATAGCATGTGCTACAGTCTTAAACAAACAACAACCATTGTCATACAGTACAAGCCAGGTAATATATAACATCTGCTACCTTCTAACAAACCCAAACCATTGTCATGCAGTAAATTACAAGAGGCCAGGTAATATATAGCATGTGCTACAGTCTTAAACAAACAACCATTGTGATACAGTACAAGCCAGGTAATATATAACATCTGCTACCTTCTAACAAACCCGAACCATTGTCATGTAGTAAATTACAAGAGGCCAGGTAATATATAGCGTCCGCTACAGTCCAACCATACCCCAATGATTGTCATACATTTGATTCCAACAGGCCTGGTGATATATAGCATCTGCTACAGTCTAACCATACCCCAACCATTGTCACACATTAGATTACCATAAGCCAGGTAATATATTGCATCCGCTACTGTTTATCCATACCCCAACCATTGTCATGCCGTAGATTAAAACAGCCCAGGTAATATATAGCATTTGCTACAGTTTAACCAAATGACAACCATTGTCATGCAATAAATTACAACAGGCCAGGTAATATATAGCATCTGCTACAGTCCAACCATTTCCCAGCTGTGGTCATACAGTAGAATACAACAAGCCAGGTAATATATAGCGTCCGCTACTTTCCAACCATTTTCATACATTTGATTACAACAGGTTTGGTAATATATAGCATCTGCTACTGTCTAAAAATGCCCCAACCGTTGTTGTACATTAGATTACAACAGCCCAGGTAATATATTGCATCCTCTAAAGTCTAACCATACCCCAACCATTGTCATGTAGTATATTAAAACATGCCAGGTAATATATAGCATCTGCTACAGTCTAACCAAATGTCAACCATTGCCATGCAGTAAATTACCTGATGCCAGGTAATATATAGCATCCTCTACTGTCCATCCATGCCTCAACTGTTGTTGTACAGTAGATTACAACAGGACAGGTTATATATAGCATCCACTAAAGCTTAACCATAACCCAACCATTGTCACACATTAGATTACAATAAGCCGGGCAATATATTGCATCCGCTACTGTTTAACCATACCCCAACTACTGTCATGTAGTAGATTACAACAGGCCAGGTAATATAATATAGCATACGCTGCTGTCTCACCATACCCCAACCCTTGGCATACATTAGATTACAATAAGCTGGGTAATATATTGCATACGCTACTGTTGAACCATACCCCAACCATTGTCAAGCAGTAGATTACAACATGCTAGGTAATATATAACATCTACTGTCTAAACCCCAACCATTGTCATGCAGTAGATTACAGCAGGCCAGGTAATAAACAGTATGTTCTACAGTGTAACCAAACGATAATCATTTTCATGCAGTAAATTACAACAGGCCAGGTAATATTTAGCATCCACTAAAGTCTAACCATACCCCAACCATTGTCATATATTTGATTATAACAGGCCAGGTAATATATAGCATCTGCTACAGTCCAATGATACCCCAACCATTATCATACATTTGATAACTTGCCATGTAATATATAGCATTTGCTACCGTCGAACCATACCCCAACCATTGTCATACATTAAATTACAACAGTTCAGGTAATATATAGCATATGCTACTGTCTAGCCATACCCCATCCATTGTCATGCAGTAAATTACAACGGGCCAGGTAATATATAGCATCTGCTACAGTCTAACCAAAAGCGAACCATTGTCACGCAGTAAATTACAAGAGACCAGGTAATATATTCGATCCGTTGCTATCTAACCATGCCCCAAGCATTGTTGTACAGTAGATTACGACAGTGCAGGTAATATATAGCATGTGCCACAGTATAACCCTACGCCAACCATTGTCATGCTGTAAATAACAACAGGCCATGTAATATATAGCATCTGCTACAGTCTAACCATATTCGAACCATTGTCATATAGTAGAATACAACAGGCCAGGTAATATATAACTATTTGAAAACAATGCACCTTGTAACCCAACGTTCTGCCCAAACAATTATTTCCCACGTTCATTCCATGATACATGTGGCAACAGACGCAATTTTCATATCTACGCAAAAGGACCCTTGAACAATAATTTTACATGCATTAACGCACATATAAATTGATTGAATGGTCCTGCCTAAACTCCGCCTAACAACGCTATAAAATTCTCGCTTTCACATGGAACATTAATATATCATGCAAATGGTGAATATGTTTCAACTGAACAATGGATTAGCATGTGATTGACGGATGTCGTCAAGTGCTTACAAGAGCTATGTACGACCAATACCCTCTACGCAAGATCATTTTGTGACAACCTGCGACCACAATGTCAAGGTCACACTCTTGAAAGTTTTGCATTTAGCTCTGCTTTCAGTAAAGTTCTATTTTTGCTAATATTCTCAGATTGCTTTCATTTATTACATTCATATTTTATTTTTTGATTACTGAGGTCGTAAAATATTCTACCATATGGAAGTGTTTTTTTTGCTGTTAAGTCTGTTTTTAGTAAAATGTTTTTTTATTTTTGCAAATATTTATGTATAACTTTCACATTTAGTTGTTCCTAAAAAATGTAGTAGACTTATATTCTGTCCAGTGCTAGGGAAATTTTAAAATGCCAATCTGAGACTCCCGATCTTGTAGAGTTAACTACAACTCAACCCATACATATTTCCTTAGCCACTGGACGAGACCACACTCATGCACACACCCTTCTACCCACTCTCCCCCACCCACTTCCCTGTCACGCACACAACATATATGCAACGTGGAGACATCAACACATCAAAAAAATATAAAAGCTCAAAGGTTTCTAAACATGAATGATTTCGCTCCATTTAGGGTATTGCCTTTTTGAAGAGCTAGTAGAATATAATAGAGTATTTTATTCCAACAACCCCTCATTTTGCGTTTTAATTATTTTGGTAAAACCAGTTTAGACTATGTAAGACAAATATTGAACATTTCTCTTTTTTAGCTTCACTGAGCTTATGTCGTAGTGCGGTGTCCGTCTTCCGTCCGTCTGTCCGTAAACTTTTTTTTGTAGCGACTAGTAGCGACTACTTCTCTGAAAATACTGGATGGATTTTCATGAAACTTTACAGAAATGTTGCCCATGAAGTCTAGCTGATCCTAGCAAAAATTTATGTTGATGTGAAATTGGAGATGGCCGCCACAGCTAAAAATAGATTTTTAAAAAGCAAGTTTGTAGTGACTACTACTTGAAAACTATTAGTGATATTGATATGGGACTTTTTCTAACATGATCAGCATGCCATGATTTTGGTCCTTGTCGAAAATTGTTTAAGATTTGAAGTTAAACATGGCTGCCAGTGGCCATCTTTGTTTACATAGAGTTATATACTAAAAACTTGTAGCAACTAATATCGAGAGCCACATTCCTGTGAAGTTTCATGAAAATCTGTCAAGTGGTTTAAGAGGAGTAGTCTCTACATATTTTTACTATATAACTCTATGTTAACAGCGACCATCTTTGTTAACATAGAGTTATATAGTAAAAATATGTAGCGACTACTCCTCTTAAACCACTTGACAGATTTTCATGAAACTTCACAGGAATGTGGCTCTCGATATTAGTTGGTCCTTGCAAAATTTTAGTTAGGCCGGAAATTCAAGATGGCCACCATTGTTAAAAAAAGATTTTTAAAAAACAAATTTGTAGTGACTACTTCTTGAAAACTATAAGTGATATTGATATGGGGCTTTTTCTAAAGACGTTGGTCCTTGCTGAAAATTATTTTGATTTGACATTAAAACTGGCTGCCAGTGGCCATCTTTGTTTACATAGAGTTATAATATAGTAAAAACTTATAGCGACTACTCCTCTGAAACTACTTGACAGGGATGCTGATCTAGCTATCAAAAACCTATCAGTAGAGCTTCAAGGTCATTGACCTCTACTGGCTGAAGTCCGTCCGTCCGTCCATCCGTCCATTAACTTTTGCCCCATTAACACGATAGGGCCTTCATTTTTCATCCAATCTTTTTCAAACTTCACCAGATTGTTGATATCAATGAAAACTCAGATGAGTTTGAAAACCACCTAATTGGAACTAGTAACACCGGAGTTATGGCCCTTGATTTTCTAAAATATGCTATAATTTGGCCTGAACATGATAGGGCCTTCATTTTTCATCCGATCTTTTTCGAACTTGACCGAGAGTTCAAAAACCAACCAGTTTGGAGCAGTAACACCAGAGTTATGGCCCTTTATTTATTTAGTTAAAATTGCTATATTTTGCCTCTTTAATGCGATAAGGTCTTCATTTTTCATCTAATCTTTTTCAAACTTTACCAGATTATTGATATCAATAAAAGCTCAGGCAAATTCGAAAAGTCAGATCAGACCATTTGCCCCAGAGTTATGGCCCTTGATTTTCTGAAATATGCTATAATTTGACCTCATTAATATGATAGGACCTTCATTTTTCATTCGATCTTTTTTAAACATTACATGATTGTTGATATCAATAAAAGCTCAGACGAGTTTGAAACTTTTAGTTTTCATCCAGTCTTTACCAAACTTTACCAGATTGTAACTATCAATGAAATCTTAAACAAGTTGATAACTAACCAAATTGGATTAGTAACACTCGAGTTATGGCCCTTGAATTAGTTCAAAGATGCTGTATTTTGCCTCATGAAGATGATAGGACCTTCATTTGGCCACATTTCAACGAAACTTTGCAGGGATTATCAGTATTAAGCCTAATTGTACAAATCGTCACTGTGTTTCCAGTTAAAAGATTTGGTGGAGTTATGGCCCTTTAAAGGTTTTAATACACAAACTTTGTCCCGACTAGTTCTCCTGATCCCCTTGCCGGATTTATCAGAATCTGGGCGGGGATGATAAGTACGTGCCTAGTTGCACATATCATTGCCATGTTGCAGTTGAATTAATTTTGGCAGAGTTGTGACCCTTTAAAAGGTTTTAATACACTAACGTTGTACAGACTAGTTCTCCTGAACCTTTGGCCAGATTTCAGCGAAACTTGGCAGGGATGATCAGTACCAAGCCTTGTTGTGCATATCATTGCCATGTTCCAGTTGAATGATTTTTGACAGAGTTATAGCACCAAATATACAAACTTACTTTAGCCAGTATCATGTTTTATCATGAACTGAGTTGCAGTTACGTTAAAGGCAGTTAATCGATGTTTGGAAAGCTAACATTGCGTCGCATCCCTACCACGTCATGGTTCAATTATATTCAGTTCTGTTCAATTCCTTTATTGTCATTATCGTTTAACAAATGAAAAAAAGACAGGGTGTATTACGGGATGTATTATGGTATGGGGTTGTCCGTCCGTCCGTCTGGGCGTCCATAAACAATTTGCGTTCCGCAAAAAGTATGAGACCCACCCTCGTGAAACTTCGTAGGTACATTGCCCTATTGTTTTTGGGGTCATTAGGTTAAAGGTCAAGGTCACAGTGACTTTATATGGAAATATGCATTCCTCACAATAACTTCAAAACCATAACACCTACACCTATGACTGTATATGGAAATTGACATTCTGGACAAAAAACTTCAAAACCATAATACCCACTTTTATGAAACTTCACAGATGCATTGCGCTATGTGGGAGGAGGATACCCTTAAAGGTCAAGGTTGACCTCACACCTTGGAAATGCTTTTAACATAAAAACTCAACGAGAGTGATTGATTTAAGCCATAGGCCTTTTTCACAATTGTTATAAAATAAATAGGTGTAACTTTAACATAATAACCTGAAGGAAACTGGCATATAGTGCCCCATTAGGCGGTGTTCTTGTTTTATTTGATCAACATGTTATTTTACTGTTTCAACTCTAACCACATTGAGAGTTATGATTGGTTGAAAGGCAATAATAAGAGGCGGGTTGATCTGTCTAATTACTCGCTAATTCAACACGTCACATGTTTAGGTCAGGTGGTTACTTAGCTCTAGTTCAATTTGGGGAGCAATTATCGCCTTGGGGCAAAAAAAAAAGTGTCAAGTTACACAGGAAATGAAAAGATTGGCATGTGTTTTGAAGGTGTGCTTTTATGCACTGTTTTGCCTTTAATCATTTTAAAGAATCTATTTCAGGTTTTTGATTTGGTTTCAACATTTCGGACTGATTTATTTTGGGTTTTTGGTAATTTGAATCGTTCAAAGTCCATCATTTCGGTCCAGAATCAATAAATCGGTCCATTAGTGAGTTTTTGCGTTATACGTCAGCCTTCAGTAAAATGTTAAAGTTGCTTTTTTGCTAATATTCTCAGATTGATTTCATGTATAATTTTCATTTTTGGCTCGACTTATTTGAAGAAAAAAAAGAGCTATGGTCATCACTTGATCATAGTCGTCGTCGTCGTCTGCGTCCGGGTTACAGTTTATATGTAAACTTGTATATCTCAAACTACTTAAGTAATGGATTGAAAATTTAAACATGCATTCGGCATCATTAGACAATGCCATAGAGTCAGGTTCTACAACTCGTGATGTTATTTTAACAAGATTATGGCCCCTTTCGTACTTTGTAATTTGGTTAAAGTTTGTATGCAAGCTTGGTTAAAGTTTGTATGCAAGCTTGGTTAAAGTTTGTATGCAAGCTTGGTTAAAGTTTGTATGTAAGCTTGTATCTCCCAAATCACTTTACACAATGTATTGAAACTTCACACATGTCCTCAGCATCATATGTTGACACCATAGAGCTAGGTAATATAACTATTGCTTTTATTTTGACAAAATTATGGCCCCTTTTATACTTAGAAATCTTGGTTAATGCTTGTATGTAAACTTTGTTAAAGTTTGTATGTCCAAACCACTTCACACATGCATTGGACATCATAACACAACACCACAGAGCCAGGTTCTATAACTACTGTTGCATTTATTTAAACAAAATTATGGCCCCTTGTGTACTTAAGAAATTTGGTTAAGTTTGTATTTAAAGGGACACATGGCAATCTTGATTTCTTAAAAACTAGCAGCGTCCCGTTAGTTTTTCTACATAAATTGCATTTGTTCAATCATTAATGTTAATTATAAGAATTGTATTAAGCCATTTATTATTGCATATTATTAATTTTTGATATTATTGCACTAGTAATATATTAAAACTTATAGTATAATAAGACGAAATAGTGAATACTTAAAATTTGATTTATTTAAATGTAACCAGGATAAAAGATAAAGTAATACTGGATATATAAATCGAGAAACCCATTTTAAATACTTCAAGATTGCCGTGTGTCCCTTTAAGCTTACATCTCCAGAAGTACCTTACATATGGATTGAAACTTCACAAGTGTATTTGGCATCTTGTATAGCACATGGTTTTATTAATTGTGTGTGTGTGTGTGTGTAGTTCTGAGGTTTATAGTCCCTCCACCAACAAACATGACAAGGTAGCCCTGCTGCGATGGGCACAATAGAGTCTGGACTGAATGTTTTTATTAACAAAATTATGTTTTTATTAACAAAATTATGATCCGTTTTATTCTTAGAAATCTTGGTTAAAGCTTGTATGTATAATTTATGGAAACCTTGTTTATCAACGGTAATTTCACCAAAGTTGAGAGTTTGCTGTTGGCAGTGCTCTTGTTATTTGTTGATTACTAAAGTAGTATGCTAACATTCTGTCATATATCCATCACCTGCTCACCACAAGGTTAAGGTCACACACTTAGAACTTTTGCGTTTAGGTCTGCGTTAGCGGGGATATTAGTCAGATATCTGATATTTTTAGTTTGTTCTCACATTGTCAAAAACCAGGAGAGAGGGCGATGGATAAAGAGTCAAACAAAAAGACGCAAGGACGGACTGACTTACAGAGGCTAGGATAGATGGTTATAAGTAGTTTCATAAAAGTCCCTCCCCTATCTTGTATACCTTTTAACGAAATTGATTATCCCAAAGACTTTGGTTATACTTGTTTGTACGTAAGACGTATATGTTGAAAATTCAAACTCATTGAGTATGGCTAATACATCTTTGATGCAATAAACGTAGCCATAAACATATGGGACCACGTGTCCTCTTCTGCTGCTATGTTAACTTTGTAAACACTGCAAGAATCCTGGCAAAAGATGAAAAACGATGGAAATGCAAAATTTCTTGATGGCACTAATATTTATATGCCCCCGAAAAAAGATTTCGGGGGGCAATCGCACCGTCCGGATTCTGTCTGTCTGTCCGGATTCCGTCATTCCGCAGTTCGTGTCCAGACTGTACCTTCAAAACACCTGCATGGATTTTGGATTAACTTGGCACAAGTGATCACCATAACAAGACAATGTGTCACGTGCAAAACCCAGGTCCGTACCTCAAAGGTCAAGGTCACACTTGAAGTTCATAGGTCAAAAACAGGTATGCAATTTCGTGTCCGGACTGTAACGTCACAACCCCTGCAGGGATTTTTTAATAACTTGGCACAAGTGATCACCATAAAAAGACGTTGTGTCAGGTGCAAAACCCAGGTCCGTACCTCAAAGGTCAAGGTCAAACTTGAAATTCATAGGTCAAAAACAGGTATGCAATTTCGTGTCCGGACCGTAACGTCACAACCCCTGCAGGGATTTTTAAATTACTTGGCACAACTGATCACCATAACAAGATGATGTGTCGCGCGTAAAACCCAGGTCCATACCTCAAAGGTCAAGTTCACACTTGCAGTTCATAGGTCAAAAACAAGTGCGCAATTTCGTGTCCGGACCGTAACGTCACAACCCCTGCAGGGATTTTTAAATAACTTGGCACAAGTGATCACCATAACATGACAATGTGACGTGTGCAAAACCCAGGTCTTCAAGGTCAAGGTCACACTTGGAGGTCAAAAGTCAAATTGTGTCCAGTCAATAACTCTGGCATTCATGGGCGGATTTTCAAATAACTTGGCACAAGTGCTCACCACAACAAGACGATGTGTAGCGCACAAAAGCCAGGTCTGTGGCCCCAAGGTCAAGGTCACATTTAGAGGTCAAAGGTCAAATCATGTCCAATCAATAGCCTTTGCATGCCTGGACAGATTTTCAAATAACTTTACATAAGTGCTCATGTGACGTGACTTGCCCAAAATCCAGGTCCATGGCTCCAAGGTCAAGGTCATTCTTAGAGGTCAAAGGACACTTCGGGGGAATTTACCACTTAAGTGATGTTTCTTGTTTTCTGAATTAACTTTGTATGAAATGCTTAAATTATAAAAGAAAACATTTTTCGGCTTGATTGTTTTAAATATACAGTAAATTATGCTCAGAATTATATTGCGATAGAATAAAGGTTTGTACGTTGGCAAATCACTCCGCCATCCAAATATTTAAAATAGGCACCACCAAATCATTCCCATAAGGTTACAGTACAGCGTTTTGCTTACCAGCACTTTCCAATATCACATAGCTCTTAACAACCTACCTCAAATTAAATTGCAAACCTAAAATATATCAAAATGTAGAAAATAAGCTGTGTTTCTTTCGATTGTTTACATGTCAATCAGCAAACGATAGTTGGTGGTGTGACGGTGTTGAAGTTCTGTTCGCCATTTTGATATTTTAGCTATGGTCACGTGACAGATTATCGTGATTTACTTGTAATGTTTTGGATAAAGTTCCCAGCTCTAAATTTTGAAAATATAACCGTCATTTTTATTGTCTCACCTTTTCGAAGAAAAAATAGAGACATAGGTGTTGCTTTTCCGTCGGCGGCGAAGGCGGCAACATTCCAGTTTTGCGTTTAGGTCATTTTTCACCTTTAAAACTTTGCATATAGTTGTATCTTTAGTGGTACTTCGCAACGTGACAAAGCAAATGTGGAAGTGACCTTGACCCTCCAAGTAAAGGCAGATAAATCAATAATTTTACCTTCAACTTTAGCGTTGAGATCAATTACGCGCAAACTGTATGCACTACAACACCTTTCAGACTGTTTATAGTTTCATCTAGGGTGGTACATCGCAACGTGGCAAAGCATATGTGGGTGTGATCTTGACTCTCCAAGCAAAGGGCAGATAACCTAATGTTTACCTTCAACTTTGGCGTTTAGGGCACTTTTTCACAAACTGTATGCACTAAGATCTTTCAAACATTGCTTATAGTTGTATCTTGAGTTGTTCATTGCAACGTGACAAAGCAAATGTGGTTGTGACCTTCACCATCCAAGCAAAGGGCAGATAACTTTAATTGTTACATTTACATCACTTTCTGATGAACTATAATTGTGCACTAAATGTTTTAAACCTAATTTATAGCTTAATCTTTGGAAGAAAAAATAATCTATTTTGGCATACAGTTGTTACGGCAGTACCGGATCACTAGCGGTGAAACGACTGCAGACTTTATAAACTTTGCGATAAACTAAAATCTATACAGTTTTAGAAAGATTATTACCTCCTCTAATAAACCATACTAGTTTTGATTTAATTTGACTTTGATGATAGGCACATTTGCCTGATGAAATACACCACTGTTTATGTCAACAACGGATCGTTTTGTGAGTAGCGGATAACGCCCCCTGTCGGACACAGAAAGATAACTCACTCCTGTTGTTTTCATCGGGGACTTTCTCCAGACATCAAATAATAATTGTGCTGATCCAGCACATTATACAATCATAGGAGCTCACATGGGGTTAAAATAATCAATAATCAGAAGAAACAATAAAATGTTTTATTTGTAACTTAACCAATTTCTTTGGCACATAAATATTCATAAATAAAGATATATTTGATAGATCTACATTATTGTAAATAAATATAAATCTGGATAAAATCACATTATACACCCTCATGATATTTTTTTTAACAGCATGATGTTGTAAGTCAAAAATACTCATTACAATATGGTAAGCTCCCTAACACGTAAGTCCTCAGGCCCCTTAAAGGGACTCCACGCGATCTAAAAGAGAGCTTGGTGTCAATCACGATACATATGATAACCATCATAGTGTGCTTCTGTTTCATCTGAAATGCATATTAATTAGATTTACCGTAACCGCATGTTACATCGTTTATAAAAACATATTGTCTGCAAAACTTAACGATTTGGTGGGGTTTTGTTGTTAAACCATAACCATCCATCATAAGGTGTTCATGTTAGCAGTTGTACCAATAGTTCAATAAAAGTGAACTTCTGTACCACAAAAAAAGAGCGAATTAAAGCTTTAAAGCATCACCTATATTAATAAAGGATTATGATCTATACAAAATAAAACACCAACTGAGTCTCTGAGTTTTCCATGCAACATTTTTTCTTTAATAAATTTGGCCTAGTTTTCAGTAAATAAATATGTACATTGAATATGAATTTAAAACACATTAAGATGGGGTTTTATCTTCATATATGCTTGATAAATTACAACAATGAAAACTATAAGTTAAAACTATTATTTTTTAAAAATACCTGTCAAACAGTGACTCACAGTACTTACCTGAGTACTTAAATATTTGTATTACGTCAAACGGAGAAGGTCAATCAAATTTAACTAAAACTCGAACTACATGTATTTCAAATATCTTCATTGACCCCTTCATGTATCAATGATAAATTACTGCAATTAATACAACTATATACATATATTCAGGCATGTCTCAGATAACGTTTTTTTTTTAAGCTGAGACAGAGTTTTATCTTTGTCCACACATTGTATAACATAACTGTAAGGTAGAACCACAACACCACCTGTGTCATGTTTGGCTGGCCAAGGTGGGATTCTCCGGTTGGCTGTGCTGAAACATTTACCTCCAGAATCAAGGATATACCTGAAAAAACCGGGGCATGCCCAATGGGAAGGCCAGCAATATCTGCTAAAGTCAACTGACACATGGGGTCAGTAACCATGTTAGAGATATTATGGTTAAATATGTTAAAGGTGGTATCCACACCAGACATGCATTTACATCACTAATGTTTGTATAATCTCTGTCCACCGTAAGCAATTTAAAAGGATCACTAATAGGGGTCACTTTCCGGTACAAAGGCTGTAACATGCTCCGAATCAGGCCGAACTAGGGAATCAGGCACCGGTACTGCCTGAAAATGTAAATAATACTTACATAATGTGTGCCAGGAATTCCTAAAGGTTTTAATAATTACGTAGGTGTCATTAGACAATATATTATTCAAGTTAATACCAACATGTTTAAAATGGGTCAAATGTCTTAAAACTTCGTAAAACTGACCAAAATAATTAGTTACTTATGCTGAAATCCGTAAGCCAATCAGAACACAAAACTATAACAGTCGTAAATAACTTCTAGTATTATTTAACATTAAAGTAACCTTTGTAGAAAAAGATTTAGATCTTAAATTCAAGGCCGAACATGTACATTAAACACAATGATGGCCATATGCGTAATAATTTCATCTTAATTAAATTGAACTGAATGTTGTTTAACGGCTTATTAACACATTATAGTTATTTAGACCCCAGAGATTGAAATGATGCATATGAATTTGGGAACCTGGTCTACTCTTACTTAACTCACATTCTGGGCAATAAAATGGATCATCATCAGAACTTATGGGCATCTCAGCATTGCAACAATCAGCATGAATAAAAGGTGTAGGCCTACTCCATTTAAATAAAAAGGAAAAAAAAAAGAAGTGCACTGGACCCTATAATAACAGGGAGTACCTTATAGGGAGGAGAAACGGGCTCGTTTTGCCGATTCATGTTGTCGCGCATGTGTTTCACTATTCCGTGAAAATGACTACTTCCGGTTGTTTCGCGAGCGTGTGAAAAACAGCAAATTCTTATAAATTATTACACTTACAAACTCAATAAAGATGCTAAATGTAAACATAAGTATTATTTATTCACACTGTGTCCTCTGATACAGAGCGTGTATTTGTTTGCATGTTTAAAAGCACATTTTACCAGACGGTTCCGTGTAACAAAGATGGCGCCACTCTGCGCCAAATAAAAAATGGTGACAGTGTATAGCTATTGCAAACGAGATACGAGACTACGGGTTATTTAGGCATTAATAATAACAAAAAGTGAATAGTAAACATATTTATCTTTGTCAAGAAGGTAATTTCATGGTGGTGATTATAACACAAAGCCTAAAAAGAGGTGAAGAAAATGTGCCTTTTGAGATATCAGCTTATTTTTAATTTTATAGAATTAAAAATGGTGTGGAGCTATTGCAAACGAGATACGAAGTATGGGTTATATTAGGCATTAATAATAACAAAAAGTGAATAGTAGACATATTTATCTTTGTCAAGAATGTAATTTAGTGATGTTGATTATAACAGAAAGCCGTAAAAAGGGGCTGTAAAAACTGCCTAATTTGAGATGTTGGCTGAAATTTTAACTTTTCAAATGTAACGCGCTTACGATCGATTTACCTGTATCGATAAAATAGTAAATGGCGGCGTTCTAGCGCGACAACATAAATCGATAAACTAGAGCGTTTATGAACCCGTTTCTCCTCCCTATAACGTACTCCCTGATAATAATAAAAAGAAAAATAGGAGCACTTCCTTTAATGCTACGTGCAGCACTTTACTGTATATAACATGTAGATAGCAATATATTCTGATATAAATTTCATTTATGCATGTTTTAATTATCAGAATGTTTTTCTTATATTGTTTTTATAAGTTAATAACGATGGGTTGACATATTTTCTAATAAACTCTAAAACACACCATAGAAGAAACAAAATCACTGTTGAGACGATCCCCAATAATAGACGGTCCGCTACTAACACAAGTACTTCCATCGGATTTCAACTCATAACTTTTTAAATACAGCTGATGCATATTGGAATTGATTGCATATGATAATTGAGACATTTAACAATAAAACAATGCCTTTATTTTTCGCATTTACCTGTAATTGTTCGTTAAATTCGCGAATTTTTAAGTGGTGTCGACGTTGCTACTTCAGAAATCAGCATCACTCAGGCGCTTACCCATGCGTTAGAACCCTTGCAGTCGGTGTCAAAACCATCATTTAAATTTCGGATTTTTGCCCCAAATTATCGTGTTACATCACTTTAAAGGTTTGAACAGTCAGAAGTAAGATAATAATAGTAATTACTGAGAAAATATTGTGTTTACTAAGGAATTATCCGCTATTGCCAAGGATCCGGTACTGCCGTAACAACTGTAGTTGTGTCTTGGTTAGTGCATCTTTTTGGACGCATGGATTTCATCTATGACCTTGACCTACCAGTAACTGCGGTGGCCCTTGATTTAGTTAAAAATGCTATATTTTACCTTGATCATACCACAGGGCTTTCATTTTTCATCTGATCTTTACCAAACTTTACCAGATGTTTTGCCTTTATTAGTCCCCAACCGGTCTCGGTGGGGACTAGGTTTGCACTCTGTCTGTCCGTCCGTCCTTCCGAAATGCTTTTCCAGGCCATATTTTCAATACTATAAGACTTTGAGATACCTAACTTGGTATGTGGATACATCTTGGGATAGCGGTGTGTCGCATACCAAAAATAGGTCACTGTGACCTTAACCTGTGACCTCTGTCATAGAAAATGCTTGTCCGGACTGTATTTTCAATACTATAACACTTAGAGATACCTAACTTGGTATGTGGATACATCTTGGGATAGCGGTGTGTCTCATACCAAAATAAGGTCATTGTGACCTTGACCTTGATATTTGACCTCCATCATAGAAAATGTCTGGAAAATGTTTGTCTGCTGGTGGGGGACTATGGATTGCCCTGCAATTCTTGATGCTCTTGTTATTTTATTAGTAGTATATTTTTGTTTGTTTAAATTTTGTTTAAATATATTTTTTTTTTTTATTAGATCTACTGGCCAAAGGCCAGGAGGGCTTATGCGATCACTTTTCATCCGTCGTCCGTCTGTCCATCTGTCTGTCCGTCTGTTAGCAATTTTATAAAATCGACATCTCCTCTGAAAACGCCAGAAGAATTTTGAAACTTCATCACAATGTTATTTGGGAGGGCCCCTCTCAGATTATGTTTTTTTGCGGCCGCCAGCCATCCAAGATGGCCGCCATGGCTAAAACTAGGTCAAATTTAAGGAAATTTCAAACTACATCTCCGAAACTGCTTATTTCATTCTACTGAAATATCATATACATGTTCCTTGGGTTAGCCTCTATCAAGTTTATATTTTTTGTTATCTTCAAATAATCAAAATGGCCGCCATGGCGGCCCAAAGTTTACATAAGAGTTATATAGGAAAAGGTTAAAAATTACATCTTCTCTGAAACCGCCTGAAAGATTTTGATGAAACTTAAATCACAAGGATCTTTGGGATAGTCCATCTCAGATTTGTGTTTTTTGCGGCTGCCAGTCATCCAAGATGGCCGCCATGGCTAAAACTAGGTCAAATTTAAGTAAATTTCAAACTATATCTCCTCCGAAACCACTGATTCCATTCTACTGAAATATCATATACATGTTCCTTGGGTTGGCCTCTTTCAAGTTTTTTTTTTTCGTTATCGTCAAATAATCAAAATGGCCACCACGGCAACCCAAAATTTACATAGAGTTATATAGGAAAAGGTTAAAAATGATATCTTCTCCGAAACCTCTTGAAGGATTTTGATGAAACTTAATCACCATGATATTTGGGATAGTCCCTTTCAGATTTATGTTTTTCGCGGCCGCCTGTCATCCAAGATGGTCGCCATGTCTAAAATCAGGTCAAATTTAAAGAAATTTTAAACATCTCCGAAACCACTTTTGTATTCTTGTGAAATATCATAAACATGTTCCTTGGGTTAGCCTCTATCAAGTTTGTGTTTTTCGTTGTCGTCGATTAATCAAAATGGCCGCCACATCGACCCAAAGTTTACATAAAGTTATATAGGAAAACGTTAAAAATGACATCTTCTCTGAAACTGCTTGAAGGATTTTGATGAAACTTAATCACAATGATCTTTGGGTTAGTCCCCCTCAGATTTGCGTTTTTGGGGCCTCCAGTCATCCATGATGGCCACCATGGCTAAACTTAGGTAAAATTTAAGGACATTTATCAAACGACATATTACCTCTTATTCCATTCTAGTTAAATATCATATAGATGTTCCTGTTGTTGGCCTCTATCAAGTTTTTGTTTTTCGTTGTCCTCAAATATTCAAAATGGCCGCCATGATAACCCAAAGTTTACATAGAGTTATATATAGAAAACATGTTAATTGGGTTGGCCTCCATCATGTTTATGTTTTTGAATCACATCATACAAGTAGAGCGTCTACAGGCCCTCTTGGGCCTCTTATTTTACATGTATTTTATTTATTTTTTATTTTTTCTTTTATATGATTAATTTTCTTATTATTTGATTTATGGATTAATCCAACGAAACTTGGAGAAAACATCGGTAAGATGTCTAGTTGTGCATATTGAGCTTTTATTCCAGTTTGCTGATTGATGACGGAGTAATGGCCCTTTGACATTTTTACTTTAAATTTCTTGTCAGCGCTACTCCTAAATGGAGAGGGCTGGCATGGTGCAGTCGGTAGCACAGCGGATTTGTAACCGGAGGCCCCGGGTTCAATCCTCAGTGGTTCCACTGAGTTTCGTCGGTGTGTTCTTGGGCAAGACACTTTCCCTTCGCCTCGTCCGTCGGATGGGAATATAAACCGGGCGGTCCCGTTTTTGGTCTATCCTCCAAGCTTGTTAAAGAACCATAGGAATCTTATTTGATAATAAGAGTATACTGTGTTGATGAGCCGTTAAACAGCATTCAATTCCTCCTAAACGGCAGTTGGATTTCTACAAAATTTGGCAGGAAGCCTCAGTATGATGTCTAGTTGTGCAAAGTTCGGTATATCAATGAAATCTTGGGACAAGTTCGAAAACCAGCTAGATCTTTGTTTTTGTTTTTTTTTGATAATTTTATTCAGACACATGTGTACATACATACATGATATAAATACGTGTACATGCATACATGATATAAATACAAACACATTTTAGGCACAAATTTCATATAAGAATACATTCAATGAAACTAGATTGAGAAGAACCAGACATGGAAAGAAATCTATGCTACAAACTAATGTAACACTCTAATAATATCTTTAAGCATAGTATAACCGGGATAAC
>JAWPHD010018551.1:0-39400 GCA_037043455.1 Cyrtodaria siliqua
AAATATATGTTTGAAAAAATATATTTCTCGAACTACTTTGTTTACGCTCTAATCAGTCATTTTAATTCTGCATTTAACTTTCGTGGGAAAGCATGTTTGAAAGAGCATAGTTTTGTTAATGAAAAATAGACATAGGATTGATGATGAAACGCGTATTATTGGCTTTAACCCTTAACCTGCTAAGGGCGACTACAATAGCCTGCTAAGGGCGACTACAATAGCCTGCTAAGGGCGACTACAATAGCCTGCTAAGGGCGACTACAATAGCCTGCTAAGGGCGACTACAATAGCCTGCTAAGGGCGACTACAATAGCCTGCTAAGGGCGACTACAATATCCTGCTAAGGGCGACTACAATAGCCTGCTAAGGGCGACTACAATAGCCTGCTAAGGGCGACTACAATAGCCTGCTAAGGGCGACTACAATAGCCTGTTAAGGGCGACTACAATAGCCTGCTAAGGGCGACTACAATAGCCTGCTAAGGGCGACTACAATAGCCTGCTAAGGGCGACTACAATAGCCTGCTAAGGGCAACTACAATAGCCTGCTAAGGGCGACTACAATAGCCTGCTAAGGGCGACTACAATAGCCTGCTAAGGGCAACTACAATAGCCTGCTAAGGGCGACTACAATAGCCTGCTAAGGGCGACTACAATAGCCTGCTAAGGGCGACTACAATAGCCTGCTAAGGGCGACTACAATAGCCTGCTAAGGGCAACTACAATAGCCTGCTAAGGGCGACTACAATAGCCTGCTAAGGGCGACTACAAAAGCCTGCTAAGGGCGACTACAAATGCCTGCTAAGGGCGACTACAATAGCCTGCTAAGGGTGACTACAATAGCCTGCTTAAGGCGACTACAATAGCCTGCTAAGGGTGACTACAATAGCCTGCTTAAGGCGACTACAATAGCCTGCTAAGGGCGACTACAATAGCCTGCTAAGGGCGACTACAATAGCCTTTGCGTCCATTGTAATTCCAGATCAACATGCGAGTAACTCGCAGGCTGATCAGTGTTTACAATGTCAGTCTGCTCATCAGTCATTTCTTTAAAACACCCTTTATAACATAAATGGAATGGTCTAAATTTAAAGAAAGGACAATCCATTATATATTCATAGCGGGCTAAGGGCCAAACGTGAACAGTGTGCTGTAGTTAACGCGTAATGTTCAAGCGTATGAAAAATCTGTCAAATGTGTAAACTCCGAATACAACTATTGATGTTTGTGTTTAGATTTATCCTTAAAATTCAAGAGTTTCAATTATTTTCACTATGAGAGCTGGTTCCACTCCTGTCGTATGGGGGCTGGTACCACTCTTGTGAATGTGAGTTCTGGTTTCCCTCAGCTGGTTCCGCGTTTGTCACTATAAGGAATAGTTCAACGCTTGTCACTTTGATAACGCGTTCCATTTTAGTCAGTTTGAGGACTGGTTCCAATATTGTCCCTTTGAGGTCGAGTTCCACTTTTGTAGATATGAGAACTGGTTCCATTCTTGTCAATTTTAGGACTAGTTCCACCCTTGTTCTAAGATGACTTGTTCCACTCGTGTCGCTATGAGTACTGGCTCCACTATTGTCACTTTGAGGGCTGGTTCCACTCTCTACACGTTGAGGGTACTGTACATATAACTAATATTTAGTTATACTCCTTGATATAATGCGAACTATTAAACGCTGACTATGATGGCTGTCCATACAACTTCTTATTTATGTGTAGATGAGACTATGCGAATTATGTTTTTAACACATATTTCTTCCATGTTAACTTTCGATATGTATTTAAAAACTATTGACTTGTTTACCTGCAAACATACTTGTACATGTAGCTATAAACTGTAACTTAGATTGAAGAGGTTAACTGTATTAGCTGTTATTTAGCAGGATTAGTTACCGATAACTCAAATCTGGAGAGCTATGTGAAGTATGTAACTGCTGGTTCTGTCGTGAGAATTCTCTCTTTAATAGATAGTATGTGCTGTCATCCAATTTTTACCGTATTGTTCTGAATACGTGTTTACTTCTTGTGTTGAGAATACATATCTAAATTCATCTTGTTATTTATTTTTGAAATAACATTTGTTGAAAAGCTGCAAAGTGTTCTAAAGTATGTCCTGCAGCTAATCATAGCATTGCATATGGTATTTCTAGCTGTAATATTATTTAGTATTTAAAGAAACTAGTTCATTGTTGATTCATTCTCTTTGAACGACGTTGCTTATTAACCTATGGAAGTATTCTCCACGTCTAGAACATTAGCGTGATAAACTGCCTGAGTGCTGAAGTGGTGTCAAAAAGTATCTTATAAGTTTGTTAAAATATAACTTTAATACCACTTGACTCATTAGTCCAGACATCTACAGTAAAGGATTATAACATGCTTAATCTGTTCTTCGGTAGCTGTAATGAAGTTGTTTGTTCTCGAGGAGTAAGCAAATCACCGTACTGTTTCAGAATTAGGAGCCCCTTTCGAACATTAGTGGGGGGTTGTATGGGCACTTGTCAAAGTTGGATCTTTGCCTCATATCTAGAGCTACTCTAATCATTAGTGTAGTGTACCTGCATTCTGTAAGGTGTGTGGCATACGCCTGAAGCGTATATGCATTCCAGAGCGTTCTTTAAAATCAGTTGTATTGAGGAAAGTGTATGTACTGACGAGAATAATCTTATATTGACTCGAATGTTTTAAATATAAACGTATATGGTTTAATTTGATAGTTTAGTTTGATCACATGTATCAGCATTTACTTTACTTCATTTAATCCCTTGTAGAGGCTGTAAAGTATATACTTAGATTCGTGTAGCTAGATTTGGATGTCCTGCAAGATAAGTATTGGGTGATGAATGCATGTGGATGTTGCAAGCTGATGTCAGTTGGTCTATTGGCTGATGTTATGCGACCTACTTACGCAGCAAACTTGATGTTATCTGATGTGTTGGCTGGTTTTCCTAAGCTGAATGATGTTGGGGCGGTCCGACCCTCTTGCTGGCAGCAATCTCGTGTCATTCGAGTGTGTCGGCTTGTTTGGGGATGATGGGTGTGTTACCTATTTACTGGCTGTTGAAGAGGTTTAGTTTATTGGCTGGCTCAGCAGCTTGCTCGCTCTCTAGCCGCATTGATGGCTTAGTTTGCTTTTGTCAATCGTATGTAAAGGGCTAATATTCTTCAGTTGTGGTTGTTGGTCATCAGTCAGAATTAAGAAAGAGAGAGAGAGAGAGAGAGGGAGAGACTTTTAAATGTTAACTTTATGAGATTTAAGCAATTTTACTTCCTAATAGGAAACCTTTATATTTGAATTATTTTCTGTCACATTATCTGATAAATGTTAGAAACGTTTAATAAAACTCACTAATTGTGTGAACGATTTATTTATTTATTACGTCCTTATACATCTAGAAAAGGAACATAATTATGTCTATATTTACATTTGTGTGGAAATAACATATTAGTATTATTTCTCGCTTACGTATTTTTCGTAAAAGTGTATTATTAATAGCGGCAAGATTAATTTCCCATGTGGATAAACTCACGGAGGATTATTTTCCCTATAGTGATGCCCTAAACGCTAGATTAAGTAATTAAAAAGGGATTATCTACACAATTCGTTCTTTTTACTGATAGAATTGTCAATATAAAATTTAAAACACTCATCAACCATATCTTAAATTTCTGAAAATGGTAAATAGTTGTCCCCAGAGTGGCAAAAGTGAATCTAGAACGACTATAAACGCGTTTTTCACACAGCGTAGTATACTGTTAACCACTATTTAACCCTTTCGCCGCCACAGTAAAAAATGTTGATTTTACGACCAGTGTAGGCCTAGATCAACATGCACACTATGTGCGGGATGATCAGGGTTTACATTGTTCGCCACTGAGTAAGCATGTTTTCCAAAACAATTTTTATATAAAATATTGGCGGCGAAAGGGTTAAAGTTGCCAAGTTTCTATTCAACAGAACGTATTATTATTACATGTTTCTATTCAACAGAACGTATTATTACACAACCTATAAAGACCAATATCAACCAAGATATATAACCAAATATAAATGTTGCCACGGCTGGAGACAGCAGGGAGGAGAAACAGCATGCATGTACAGTAAGTAGTCTATTGTTGTCATGAACACTGTATATATGTAACAAACGAGTAATTAACGACCCTCTTTGGATGTCCAGTTGTAGATATGACGAGTCACAACTGTCCCGTTTATTGGGATGATAATAAGGTAAGAAAGAGGTTTGGTGCAACCTAGAACCTGACCTGGTTTAATCCCCCCCCCCCCCTCCCAACATACCCAACCACCCACCCCACAACCCCAGCGGCCTTTTTGCCCTATTCTCAACCTTGTGTGTTTGTGATGTCTTATCTTGCCTTTTATTCATCTTCATATATAGTTGTTCTTTGTTTCTCTGTGTGTTTGTGGTTGACTGTCGTCCTTGAATCTGCGTTTTCTGTTCGACTTTCATATATACTTTTACTTGTTTAGTATAAGGTGCTGAATTTATATTATTTTTATTTGACTTTTCTAACCTTCCTCGGTTAGAAGGTAATTCAAAACTTTTACGGGGCATAAAAAGACAATGAACGGATAAAATGAATTCTTTTAAATTATTTGTTTGTTTGTTTGTTTGTTTGTTTGTTTGTTTGTTTGACGTCATTTTTACCACATGTTAGGTCACATAGGACGGTCGATTTATTTTGTCGTAGAGATAGATCACCCAATATTTCCTGGGTAGAACCGGTACTGTATACCTCCCGCCATTCATAAGAATCGACACTTTCCCCCATTTCTGCTCATGTGAGATAGGCATTTTCCTCATGTGAGATTATAAGAATCCATCATGAGTATCCATGTGAGATAGGTAAATCTCACCCGAGGGTCAGAATTGTAACCAGGGATGATGCTCTGCCGAGTTCCTGGTTTCAATTCTGATCCCGAGGGTGAGATTTACCTATCTCACATGGATAAACTCATGGTGGATTATTTTTCTTGCATATCAATGACATTTTGTGCATCGACGTCACCAATAACTAACATTTTAATGGGTTTTTTTGCACAATGACGTCATGCATCTGTTCGCGTTATTGACGTCATTATTGTTGCGCGTGAATTTTATCTCGACCCTAGGGTGAGATGGAAATATCTAGCCCCGGTAAAATGACGGATTTCCTTGTCCGGTATGCAAGAAAACGGCAAGAAAGAGTTTTCTTGCATACCGGACAAGGAAATCCGTCATTTTACCGGGGCTAGATATTTCCATCTCACCCTAGGGTCGAGATAAAATTCTCGCGCAACAATAATGACGTCAATAACGTGAACAGATGCATGACGTCATTGTGTTGAAAAACATTAAAATGTTAGTTATTTGTAACGTCGATGCACAAAATGTCGTTGATATGCAAGAAAAAGAATCCACGATGAGTTTATCCATATGAGATCGGTAAATCTCACCCTCGGGATCAGAATTGCAACCAGGAACTCGGCAGAGCCTCTTCCCTGGTTACAATTCTGACCCTCGGGTGAGATTTCTCTATCTCACATGGATACTCTTGATGGATTCTTATATTCTCACTTGACAAGACAAGCGCCTGAACCAAATCGGTGAGAGGCGAGAACGTTTTAGACGCAGGAAGTAATTTGTATTGTGATTGGGGATACAGGTTTCATCTGAACCACTTTTCTTTGAGTTCATGCAGACAAAAACAAGGAGATTTGCCGCTCTCAGAGATATGCAAGAATAACACACATCCAATCAAAGCAAGAATTATTTGCCTGGTATGTTTATTTACACAACTGAATGTGACTGATAAAACAAAAACAATGCTAATTCCTCGCGTTTATTGTACGTAACATTACCTGACGCCAAAACAAAAATACAGAGACTTGCCATTGTATTATGATTAAGTTGGCATATTCACCATACAGACGGAATGCTAATTTAAACAATCGTGCTATATGCGGTTTAACAAACGTTTGTCTTGTTGATTTTTTTGGGGTTTCTTTGATTGTTTTTTTCGTTTGTTATTAACTTCGCAATGTATTCCAGTTGATGCATATTACATAGTTTATGCAATAAGTTATATGTTTGAACCTGGGTTACGCCAGTGCCAAAACCATACATAGTCAAACTTAAAAAAACTAAACCATCAAAATAACGACAAAATTACACTACAAAACCTTTTATCAAAACTCTATCAAACCGTTCGGGTCATATATTATTGTTAATATGCCGATTAAAAGTATAGGTTTTTTAACGTGTTAAAAAAATACTCGTGACTGAATATGTGTAAAATGTATTATGAGTTGGCAACTCTTAATTCATTCGAAGCTCCAATTTTGGGGTTTCGCCGGGCTGGTTAAAAAAGTCGTTTATAATGTGTCTATAGAGCTTGTATTTTCAAAATCAGTAAATTATATACCTCATAGTCAGTAGGTTTAAAAACGGTGTACACATGTTGTAACATTTGGCTATTGCTGGCGGACTAGCAACTTTAAAGACCTATATTTACGTGCAGATCTTGGAAATATAGTATAATGTTGACTTATTGGCATTGTTGTAACATACCTGCTCAAAACTTAAACAATAAATTAGTTATAGATTAGCGAAAAACATGTTTATTGTTCTTTCTTTTGCACTTATTCGTTTCATTTTACACAAGGTAAAATCTCGTGGGAGAGAATCGATGATCTATATAAAGCACACCCATTCATCAAACTGACAAAAGACGCTTAAAATAGATATAATGGCATTAACATCCTCCCTTATTGTATCACTGCTATTAACCCATAATTATGTTAGGGTAAGAGAACAGTTTGTTTTTATGGTGTTTGTATTATGTTTTACGTCATTTTCAACACATGTTATATAAGACGGTCGATTTTTTGTGGTGGAGGCAGACCACCCACTTTACCTGGGTACAACCAGTACTGTACACCTCCCGCCATCCGTAAGAATCGACACTTCCTCTCCTACAAGTCGAGCTCCCAATGGATTCGAACCCGCAGCGATGAATGGCGAATGTTTACAATGCAGCGTCGTTAACCATTCGGTCACGGAGACGCCCGTAATAGAGCAGTTAAGCACAGTTAAGCACAAATAGGTACCCATTTATAACTGATACCGTGACGCGATTCTGATAAGAAAAGGAAAAAAAAGACTCAACCACGTAAGGTTGCTTCATATACTTTTCAGAAATTAGAAAAGGTGTTATTAGTGTTTGCTTTTAGCTTAAAAAATATATTTTTCAAAAGCTTACAATATTACACAATTATGTACTTGTACCAAGCAATAACAGGATTAGAATGAAAACAAAACTGCTTACATAATTCTTGTCCTTATAGACCTTGAGCTGGCTATAGACTCCCTCCCTCCACGCTTCACTTCCCCAACCCCATGCACGTTACAATTACGTTACCATAACAATTCAAAAAAACGTTCAATAAAGTTGAACATGAGTACAAACTGTGCATATGAACGACAAATACTACCTATATTTATATAATTTATTAATTGTTTAATTAAGACAACCTTTTCAACATAATGAAAATATTAAAATATACCGTAGTTTACGTAACAACCTGTTCGTTACCAAAAAATCTTAAATACATTTAAAAATACTAGATTGTAAGTTACCAAAAGACGACACTTTCACGCTGGTAATTTTAAAGGAAATACTTTCCCGAAAGGATATGACATTTGCTACAAAATGAAGTGTCTTTGCCAATTGGGAATGGGTGCATAAGGGTGTGACCTCCATTCGAAATACGTTACCATAATCATGTTTTAGAATATAATACTCAAAAAGTGTTTACATGCAGCAAAATGGTATGTATATGTTAAAGTATTACCAAAAATGTTAAAAATCAAAATCAAATGCAATAAAACATTTCCTAAAGACAGTGTAGTTTACGTTACCTCAAATTTACGTTACCATTTACAGATATTTGTCATACTGCATATTTCCAGAAATAAAGGATCTAGTTCTTTACTTAAATGTGTCTATTTTAATATTAAAATGTAATTCATTAAATAAATATATAGATGAATGAATCAATAAAAAATAAATAATGGGTTCCCAGAAATAAAGGTGCTAGTATTTTACTTTTAACTATGACATTTTAAAAAATGTAATGTAATTCATTAGTATAAATAAATAAATAATAATATCTAAGATAAAATAAATAATAATAAATAAATATTTTAAAAAGGTACATAAATCAGAAAAATATTGACTGCATATTAAACTACTGGGAGCATATCAGTTATTGAAAATAACATTTGTTTTACTGGTTATGGAATCTTTCCTTTGTTACCGTATATTCTTCTTTTAAGACAAATCCCAAAGAATAATCATATTTTGACCCTGTCCATTGTTAGTTAGTCTTGCCTTATTCTGGTTGCTTGGACACAATACTACTACATCTAACTCTTATCAACGACAGACACAAAGGAAAATGACCTTGACATGCATACATTTTCACTCTACCACCTGTGTCCAATGTTCTTTGAGTATGACCATTGGAACTAAGCCAGACACATTCCAGTATATGTAATGACACCCTGAGTCTGGACACAACCCGTCCCTGGGTCAAACGAACTTCTTCAAAACAGGAGATACAGTGCCCCTCGTCCAGAAGTCACATACTTATTCAGAAACTATCAATCGACATGCACATTTCCAAGTAGCATCATTGCATTCAGCAGAAAATATGCAGCATACCGGTACTACCGTTGGTGCATAACAAGTCTCTTAGAACAAAGCTGGTAGAGGCCACTCTCCAGATGGCAAATATGGAATCAGAAGTTATTTCTTCGCACAAAGAACGTATCCATCCCATAAAAAGAGTATCGAGAAAGACTTGAGAAGAGCCACGGAATGTATCATTGGTTTTACAAACCCATTCGGAGTTGATGCAATGACTACGAGGTATACTGCTGATCATCTGGTGTTCAAGCAGAGAGAAAGAAGTTCCTGATGATCTATTACAGCATCAGGCTGAGAAGGCCATAGCATAATTATGTTGTCAATGACTTGTTAATTGATACGCCGACCCGATCCAATTTCAAGATCCAATCGAGCCAAATTGTTAACATTTTCATCAAGTGAAGTACCGAAGAAACTTACACAAATAATAAAGTGATTTAGATCAAATTAGACCACACTATATTTGGTTAACTAGTTCTCTTATTGATCAAGCATAACATAGATCTTAAGTTGACGCTATCAAATTTTCTAGGCTCAGCAACATGGTCACTTGTAACAGCTGATGGTAATTAAGTTAGAACTGACAAAGCCAAATTTCTCCACTGCTTAGAGACATCATTCCAGCCAATTACACAGCGACCTACTGAATATATGTGTATGTGTTAGAATGCAACACTCGAGTCAGCTTCCAGTTTCTGGTATGTTTGACAACTTGGCAGAGCTGGTGTTTGACCCATTTCCTAAAGCACATTTCCTAAAGCACATTGAGTCGACTTTGTGGCAGACACTTACGTCTCTAGATCTATCAAGTAGTTTGAGTGCAACAGACAAGCTGTGATACAACCAGTGGCTTTGTGCGGAGAGGCACGGCAGACCCATTGAAGATGATTAAAAACCACAAAGTTTGCGCCAAATTCGGATTGCTCGAATGTTAACATGAATGTTCGGATGATCTTCAAGAAAGTACAGAGAGCACCGAGTGGATAATATGCTGCCTATATAGCAAACTTTTTAACACGCATATCAAATACGTTTTTACGATAATTCATAGGCTAAAACACAAACTTCTTGCCGCCTTATCATTTTTCTATAAGCATGCATTTGAACATATACACTTCCAAGTGTTTTGCGGCGCCATACTGACCAACATTAACCAAATGATTGCATTTGACTGGACTATTGGTGATATTGCATCACAATAGTTGGTTGACATCATATTCAAAGAGCGTGACACTGAAGAGGAGGCGATAATGAGAGGGAAGATATGGCAGCCAACAACCTGACTGATATTGAGTTTGAAGAGCGTGACACTGAAGAGGAGGCGATAATGAGAGGGAAGATATGGCAGCCAACAACCTGACTGATATTGAGTTTGAAGAAAGTGATGACAATGAATAGAGGAATCATTAGCTCAACTGATTTATTATACATCCATGAATATCCATGCTATCTAAAAGTTACTTTGTTAGTAACGTAAGTAACGTTTAATACATTTTGTGAATATGTTGAATTTGCTTAACTTGGTTTATTTCATAAATATATGAATCGATAAGCAGTTAAAATTGGCAGATAATTTGTAAATTTTCTTTGAATTTGGTAAGGTAAAAAATACGGAAAAGTCGTGTAAATTATATACAAACTTCATTTCGTTCGATGTTTGCCTCAGTCTAAACAGAATCTAATGAAAAATTAGAAAATGTTTCTATTTGATACTTAAATAATTAAATTGATGACATTAACTTAATTGTTAACGTACGAAACGTTTAATACATGAGATAAACAATATTTGTATTGGCATAATTTAGTGTTTTTCCAAACGTTGTTACAATCGATGAAGTCTAGAGGAATGCTGTAATAACATATTTATCCGTTAATTAGCTGATGTTTCTAGATGTCTGGTAAAACACGAACAATTATGATTAATTATTTAAAAAATAATTAACGGACAATACAAGAAGCAAACTTCGGTCACATCATGAATACGTATGTATGTGGTATAATTAACCTATGATTAGCATGTTATGTACACGACTGAGTATGTGGTGGCCTTGACCCAAATAAATAAAAGTATATGTATGACGATAATGTAGTTTAGCTATACACTTCTGTTGATATATTCCTAATTTGATGTTTGTGTTGCCTTCGAACTGAGAGGGAGTAGTTGGCAACGGTCCGATATCTATACCATTTAAAGGGACACACGGCAATCTTGAAGTGTTACATTTTAAGTATTCACTATTTCGTCTTATTATACTATAAATTTTAATCTATTATTGGTGCAATAATATCAAAAAATAACTATATGCAAAAACAAATTGTTTAATGGTGTTCTTATAATTAATATTCATGACTGAACAAATGCATGTTATGCAGAAAAGCTAGCGGGACTCCGTGAGTTTTTAAAGATAAAGATTGCCTTGTGACACTTAAATTACAACATGGGCATGGGTCCTTCATCAAACTTCCGCATTAACCATTCGTCGAAAAAAGCAAACAAAAACCTTCAATTTAATATTGTTGTTACCTCCAATTTAATAGTGTTGTATTATAATCCGTAGCTGGCACTATGTTTTAGTTAGTTTCACCCACTGTTTCTCATCCAGGTAAACTCGATACCATTGAGTGTATAATGTGTACGGCGTATAGGCTTACCAAAGGGTTTATATGCTTACCAAAGGATGTATGGGCTTCCCAAAGGAGTATAGGCTTACCAAAGGATTTATTGGCTTACCAAAGGATTATAGGCTTCCCAAAGGATTATAGGCTTACCAAAGGATTATAGGCTTACAAAAGGATTTATAGGCTTACCAAAGGGTTAATAGGCTTACCAAAGGGTTTATAGGCAAAGGGTTTATAGGCTTCCCAAAGGGTTTATTGTCTTCCCAAAGGGTTTATTACAAAGGGTTTATAGGCTTCCCAAAGGGTTTATAGGCTTCCCAAAGGGTTTATAGGCTTCCCAAAGGGTTTATAGGCAACGGGTTTATAGGCAAAGGGTTTATAGGCAAAGGATTATAGGCTTACCAAAGGATTTATAGGCTTACCAAAGGGTTTATAGGCTTACCAAAGGGTTTATAGGCTTCCAAAAGGGTTTATAGGCTTTCCAAAGGATTTATAGGCTTACCAAAGGGTATATAGGCTTCCTAAAGGATTATAGGTTTACCAAAGGATTTATAGGCTTACCAAAGGGTTTATATGCTTACCAAAGGGTTTATAGGCTTCCCAAAGGGTTTATAGGCTTACCAAAGGATTTATAGGCTTACCAAAGGGTTTATAGGCTTCCCAAAGGATTATAGGCTTACCAAATAATTTATAGGCTTACCAAAGGGTTTATAGGCTTACCAAAGGGTTTATAGGCTTCCTTACCAAAGGGTTTATAGGCTTACCAAAGGATTTATAGGCTCCTCAAAGGGTTTATAGGCTTCCCAAAGGGTTTATAGGCTTACCAAAGGGTTAATAGGCTTACAAAAGGGTTTATAGGCCCTCCAAAGGATTTAAAGGCTTACCAAAGGGTTTATTGGCTTCCCAAAGGATTTATAGGCTTACCAAAGGGTTTATAGAATTCTCAAAGGGTTTATAGGCTTACCAAAGGTTTATATGCTTTCCAAAGGATTTATAGGCTTACCAAAGGGTTTATAGGCTTCCCAAAGTATTTATAGGCTTACCAAAGAGTTTATATGCTTACCAAAGGATTTATAGGCTTCCCAAAGGGTTTATAGGCTTACCAAAGGGTTTATAGGCTTCCCAAAGAGTTTATAGGCTTCCCAACGGATTTATAGGCTTCCCAAAGGGTTTATATGCTTACCAAAGGATTTATAGGCTTACCAAAGGGTTTATAGGCTTCCCAAAGAGTTCATAGGCTTCCCAAAGAGTTTATAGGCTTACCAAACGGTTTATAGGCTTCCCAAAGGGTTTATAGGCTTACCAAAGAATTTATAGGCTTACCAAAGGATTTATAGGCTTTCCAAAGGGTTTATAGGCTTACCAAAGGGTTTATAGGCTTCCCAAAGGATTTATAGGCTTATCAAAGGGTTTATAGGCTTACCAATGGGTTTATAGGCTTACCAAAGAGTTTATAGGCTTACCAAAGGGTTTATAGGCTTACCAAAGGGTTTATAGGCTTACCAAAGGATTTATAGGTAATATCGTTTACAGAACCCCTATACCGTACCGTGGTACATGCCCGAAGCATCAATGGACATTTTGAATAAATACATTATTTTTTACTCTTTCTTCATTTCAGGAGAGTGTAATTCCGCTATATGTCTAAATGGGGGTAGTTGTATGACAAATTATGGTCAACGGTGTTCGTGTCCTTCTGGATTCCAGGGAAGTCGCTGTGAATATGGTAAGTTAATATTGGAAGGCGCTGTGAATATGGTAAGTACATATTGGAAGTCGCTGTAGATATGGTAAGTAAATATTGGAAGGCGCTGTGATAATAGCAAGTAAATACTGGAAGTCGCTGTAAATATACAAAGTAAATATTGAAAAGCGTTGTGATTATGGCAAGTAAATATTGGAAGGCGCTGTGATAATAGCAAGTAAATACTAGAAGTCGCTGTAAATATACAAAGTAAATATTGAAAAGCGTTGTGATTATGGCAAGTAAATATTGGAAGGCGCTGTGAATACGGTAAGTAAATATTGGAAATCGCTGTGGATATGGCAAGTAAATATTGAAGTTGCTGTGAAATATTGGAAGTCGATGTGGATATAGCAAGTAAATATTGGAAGTCGCTTTGAATATGTAAGTAAATATTGGAAGGCACTGTGAATATGGTAAGTGCATATTGGAAGGCACTGTGAATCTGGTAGTAAATATTGGAAGTCGCTGTGAATCTGGTAGTAAATATTGGAGGTCGCTGTGAATATGGTAAGTATATATTGGAAGTCGCTGTGAATATTGTAAGTAATTATTGCAATTCGCTGTGAATATGGTAAGTAAATATTGGAAATCGCTGTCAATATGGTAAGTAAATATTGGAAGGCGCTGTGAATCTGGTGGTAAATATTGGAAGTCGTATGGATATGGCAAGCAACTATTAGAAGTCGCTATGATAATGGCAAGTAAATATTGGAAGTCGCTGTGAATATGGTAAGCAAATATTTGTTGGAAAACTGATATAAACATGATTAGTGTAAGTTAAGTTGGGGCGTTATTTGGAACGATGTAGTAACAAGGTCAGTGTATAACAAATGTTTAAGTGCAATTGGATTTCCTCTTCACTTATTATCATCTAAAATTAAATACTTGCTTAGGTATTTTCTTGTTCACTGGCTTATTTATGTATCACTCACTCGTTCTCTAGCTTCTCCATTCCTGCTTCTCACATTCACACACCAAACAACCGACTCATCCACCCACGCAGCCAAACACTCAATAAAACACATGGTCTCCCACTGCCTCACTCTATTTACATCTGCTATAACGTGTTTCAAAAATTGGTTTCATGTCGTATGTTATACAAACTGAGTTAGCAATGCAATGTTGCTCAAAGGCAGTATGCATTATTAACGTGTTGAGAATTACTCCGATGGCTTTGTACAATATCATGGAAGTCGATGTCCTTTTGTCCACAATCATGGAAGATAGTGTCCTTGGGTCCACAATCATGGAAGTCAGCGTCCTTGTGTCCACAATCATGGAGGTCAGTGTCCTTGTGTCCACAATCATGGAAGGCAACGTCCTTGTTTCCACAATCATGGAAGTCAGTGTCCTTGTGTCTACAATCATGGTAGTCAATGTCCTTGTGTCCACAATCATAAAAGATAGTGTCCTTGTGTCCACAATCAAGGAAATCAGTGTCCTTGTGTCCACAATCATAGAAGCCAGTGTCCTTGTGTCCACAATCATAGAAGCCAGTGTCCTTGTGTCCACAATCATGGAAGTCAGTGTCCTTGTGTCCACAATCATGGAAGTCAGTGTCCTTGTGTCCACATTGAAGGAAGTCAATGTCCTTGTGTCCATAATCAATGAAGTCAGTGTCCTTGTGTCCACAATCATGGAAGGCAACGTCCTTGTTTCCACAATCATAAAAGATAGTGTCCTTGTGTCCACAATCAAGGAAATCAGTGTCCTTGTGTCCACAATCATAGAAGCCAGTGTCCTTGTGTCCACAATCATGGAAGTCAGTGTCCTTGTGTCCACAATCATGGAAGTCAGTGTCCTTGTGTCCACAATGAAGGAAGTCAATGTCCTTGTGTCCATAATCAATGAAGTCAGTGTCCTTGTGTCCACAATCATGGAAGGCAACGTCCTTGTTTCCACAATCATAAAAGATAGTGTCCTTGTGTCCACAATCAAGGAAATCAGTGTCCTTGTGTCCACAATCATAGAAGCCAGTGTCCTTGTGTCCACAATCATAGAAGCCAGTGTCCTTGTGTCCACAATCATGGAAGTCAGTGTCCTTGTGTCCACAATCATGGAAGTCAGTGTCCTTGTGTCCACAATGAAGGAAGTCAATGTCCTTGTGTCCATAATCAATGAAGTCAGTGTCCTTGTGTCCACAATCATGGAAGGCAACGTCCTTGTTTCCACAATCATGGAAGTCAGTGTCCTTGTGTCAACAATCATGGTAGTCAATGTCCTTGTGTCCACAATCATAAAAGATAGTGTCCTTGTGTCCACAATCAAGGAAATCAGTGTCCTTGTGTCCACAATCATAGAAGCCAGTGTCCTTGTGTCCACAATCATGGAAGTCAGTGTCCTTGTGTCCACAATCATGGAAGTCAGTGTCCTTGTGTCCACAATGAAGGAAGTCAATGTCCTTGTGTCCATAATCAATGAAGTCAGTGTCCTTGTGTCCACAATCATGGAAGGCAACGTCCTTGTTTCCACAATCATGGAAGTCAGTGTCCTTGTTTCTACAATCATGGTAGTCAATGTCCTTGTGTCCACAATCATAAAAGATAGTGTCCTTGTGTCCACAATCAAGGAAATCAGTGTCCTTGTGTCCACACTCATAGAAGCCAGTGTCCTTGTGTCCACAATCATAGAAGCCAGTGTCCTTGTGTCCACAATCATGGAAGTCAGTGTCCTTGTGTCCACAATGAAGGAAGTCAATGTCCTTGTGTCCATAATCAATGAAGTCAGTGTCCTTGTGTCCACAATCATGGAAGGCAACGTCCTTGTTTCCACAATCATGGAAGTCAGTGTCCTTGTGTCTACAATCATGGTAGTCAATGTCCTTGTGTCCACAATCATAAAAGATAGTGTCCTTGTGTCCACAATCAAGGAAATCAGTGTCCTTGTGTCCACAATCATAGAAGCCAGTGTCCTTGTGTCCACAATCATGGAAGTCAGTTTCCTTGTGTCCACAATCATGGAAGTCAGTGTCCTTGTGTCCACAATCATGGAAGTCATTGTCCTTGTGTCCATAATCATGGAAGTCAGTTTCCTTGTGTCCACAATCATGGAAGTTAATTTCCTTTTGTCCAAATTCATGGAAGTCAATGTCCTTGTGTCGACAATCATGGAAGTCAGTGTACTTGTGTTCACAATCATGGAAGTCAATGTCCTTGTGACTACACTCATGGAAGTCAATGTCCTTGTGTTCACAATCATGGAAGTCAATGTCCTTGTGTCCACAATCATGGAAGTCATTGTCCTTGTGTCCACAATCATTGAAGTCAGTTTCCTTGTGTCCACAATCATGGAAGTCAGTTTCCTTGTGTTAAAAATCATGGAAGTCAATGTCCTTGTGTCCACAATCATGGACGTCAGTGTACTTGTTTTCACAATCATGGAAGTCAGTGTACTTGTGTCCACAATCATGGAAGTCAATGTCCTTGTGTCCACAAGCATGGAAGTCAATGTACTTGTGTCCACAATCATGGAAGTCAATGTACTTGTGTTCACAATCATGGAAGTCAATGTCCTTGTGTTCACAATCATGGAAGTCAGTGTACTTGTGTCCACAATCATGGAAGTCAGTGTACTTGTGTTCCCAATCATGGAAGTCAATGTCCTTGTGACTACACTCATGGAAGTCAATGTCCTTGTGTTCACAATCATGGAAGTCAATGTACTTGTGTTCACAATCATGGAAGTCAGTGTCCTTGTGTTCACAATCATGGAAGTCAATGTCCTTGTGTTCACAATCATGGAAGTCAATGTCCTTGTGTTCACAATCATGGAAGTCAATGTCCTTGTGTCCACATTCATGGAAGTCAATGTACTTGTGTTCACAATCATGGAAGTCAATGAACTTGTGTTCACAATCATGGAAGTCAATGTACTTGTGTTCACAATCATGGAAGTCAATGTCCTTGTGTCCACAATCATGGAAGTCAATGTACTTGTGTTCACAATCATGGAAGTCAATGTCCTTGTGTTCGTAATCATGGAAGTCAATGTCCTTGTGTTCACAATCATGGAAGTCAATGTACTTGTGACTACACACATGGAAGTCAATGTTCTTGTGTTCACAATCATGGAAGTCAATGTCATTGTGTTCACAATCATGGAAGTCAATGTCCTTGTGTTCACAATCATGGAAGTCAATGTCCTTGTGTTCACAATCATGGAAGTCAGTCTTATTGAAACTCACGATAGTAATTTAACCGCGGGGATGGTCAGGTCGTAGAGCGCTCTCCTCGCATGCGAGAGGGCTGTGTTCAATCCCCGAACGGGTCATACCTAGACTTCATAGCAATGGTACAAGTAGCTCCTTTTCTTGACGTTAAGCATATACAATTTCTAGGACTGGTCACACAGCTCATTGCTAGAGATATACACCGTCGTGCTATGGCTGAAAGATTGTTAAACGTGACGTAAAAGCCCATACAAACGATCCTGAGTCAATGTCCTGTCATTAGCAGCGTCCATATGCTCCTGTCAGTCAGCATATTATAAATAAGTTTGTGAACTATGGCACCCAACTTCGATTCAGGAAATACGTGTACAAATGCAAACAGCATAATCAAATTACATAACAAGTAAGTACAGCAAAGCCCTTCGTTACTACGTGCAGCATATCCAACAAAATGCAACTAAATGACATGATGGTGATCCATAAAACAGTTTATTACTTTTAAAATAGACTGAGTGGGCGTGTACAATAAACAGGCGACCTAGCTATCATACTACACTCGTCGATGCCCGAGCCAGAACATATAGGGTAACAAAAATCGACGAGACAGTTCTGTTTATCTGTTTAAATGGTACTCCGATTTTTTTATGATTTGTTTTTTGGGGTGGGGGGTGGTTGGGTTGGGGTGGTTGTAGAGTCAGACCACCTCATTTTCCTAGGTAGAACCAGTTATGTATACATCCCGCCATCCGTTGGAGTACGACACTTTCTCACGTGACAGGTCGGGCTCCTGACTACTCGGTATAAACTGTTTTTGTTAAACAAAGGAACTAGAGTGAAATAATCCGAGTAGAAAATAGTTTATAGAATGAGTAACCACTTTTTCTGCTTCTCACACATTTCTGGCAGGAATGCAATATCATCTTAATGTATTAAAATGGCATTTATTAACTACGTTAATTCATGGCACGATTAAACGATAAACTATATAATTAGTATATAATGTAGTTACCAAGTCCGGATCCAGGATTTCAGATTTCGGTATTAGGGAAAGCGAAAAACACGATTTTTAAGAGCAAAGTACATACACATTTCATTTTTAAGGGGTAGGCACACTCGCCCTCTCCATTCTCCTCCCGCCTCTTAATATATATCCGCGCCTGGTTTATCGCATATATTACGTTATCAGATCGCCTGGATGGCTGCCTCGTCCACCGAAATGATGAAATCTGTGAATATAATATAACCATCATCTTAATAAAATCTCACATCAAATAGTTCAATTAGTAATGTAAAGCATCAGAAGCGACACGTTAAATTGCATTTTATTACACCGTTCGCCAAAGCGTAAATTGTGGTTCAGATTACCGTGTAATATAATACGATTTTAAATGCAAAATTGTTAAAAGAGTCAAGAAATAATAAGATCTAAAAAATAAAAATTGTTATAGGTCTATACCATTAGCATGTGTGTCAGTTGTCGAATGGGCTTACAACGATGCTAAAGACGGTCATGTAAGGAAACCTGTTAGGGTTAGGGATCTCACGATATCGCATTAGCATGAGGTGTCGTGTTGCATATCGCGCATGGAGGCTTTGTTATTAGGGTTGTGTTCCATCCCATTTTTCTATTGTATTTTCTTACAATCTCAGTGGGGGTTATACCAATTGGAAACCAAAAAAAATCGAAAACAACAAAATAACACGCTCTCTGACAATATATTTCGATCGATTTCTTTTCCATATATATCTTCGTCCTATCCCTCGACAGAAGCGCTACTGAACTGCATAACATAACGTTATATAACGTGAATGAGTATCATTAGGGAAAATACTTATTTATCACGCTTTAGAATGTTTCAAGATGCTCCATTTATCTTTCATAAAATTCATTTTTCAGTTCAACAAAGCCATGATATTGATCCTTGTACGGATATGGGTGGCTGCGAAATCATCTGTGTGTTGTAATAATGCTAATGGTTTAATATAATATTCGGGGTATGACCCTTGGACATTTCGCATTAGTATAACAGACGATGCGAAATAATTGAAAAGCAAAGATATCCGTTGTTGCAGGTGGTAAATTGATTTTAAAATATCTGCATTAAGGGTACTGTTACGGAAGACGGTTCATTAATTTCGTCCTCACCTTACCTATATAGGTGGCGTGAAATAAAGAGACATCTGGGTTTTTGAAATTCTTATAAGGGGTATGTTTGTAGGTATTCATTAACATAATATCCTATAAACTCTCTCATTAGTTAAGTGTAGTGTTTTTCCATGGCATTACCTTACAATAATCATATTACTAAAATTCACAGTCGTTATACCGAACAGTGCTAAGTCTCTCATCGTACTATTACAATTGTGTTGCTATCATGTAAAGGCGTCAACGAAAGAGTGGATAAATGATAAATATACTTAGGAATCAGGGAGCCCTTTTACTTTCGAATAGATTCTTTAACGTGCTCGGAGCAAACATTCTGATACATGGGATTGACCGGTTTACGTCCCAATTTGACAGACGAGGCTAAAGAAATGCTGAATCCCAGGAAACCACAGAAGCAACCAAGTGGCGACAGTATGTCAGGAACCATTGACATCCGTGTACAAAATCCATAGTGCTATCCACCAAACCACGTCTCCTCTATGCAAATTAGGGGCGTCCTCTATGCAAGTAAAGGGCGTCCGTGGCCGAGTGGTTAGAGTTTCTGGCTTGAAATCACTTGCCTCTCACCGGTTTGGGATCGACCTATCATGGGACTAGGAATCTTTATGCGTGGAAAATACCAAGCTGGCTGGCGGAACGTCAATGGTTCTACCCTGCTACCCGACGATAAACGAAAATTGCCCAGAGACGCACCTGGGGTCTTTCTCTACCAATGGAAGCTGGAAAGCGCAGTATGACCTTAGCTGTTGGTGCGACAATAATATTCAATTTAATCCAATTGAGATATATACACATTTTAAAAAACATCATGTCGAAATGGAAAATAATATAAAAATAAAAAATATCGGTGTGGAAAAAGATTTTGAAAGCAGGATTATGCGTAAAAATGTGGGAACATCAAATTATTCTTTAAGATTATTGGGATATGGGATATTGTGTCCCAATCCTATAAACGAGGCTAAAAGAAATGTTTTTGCCAGGAACCCACAAAAGCAACCCAATGGCAACAGTATGGCGGGAATCATTGGCATCCGTGTTTGAATCCGTTATGTTATCCACGAAACCACGCCCCCTTTATACAAATTTTAAAACAGACATGACGAAAGGGAAAATAATTATAAATATAAAACAATCAGTGTCCCATTTCAGCTTTGCTCCCGCCCTGACATTCATTCCTACAATACTCCCGGCAAGAAGTATTTCGTGAATATTGTTTAATCCGAGCATGCAAGTTTTCCGACCACAGGAATTATCTACAAGACAACAGAGCATTATTGCATGTGGCAGACTGGTTTGATTGATGATCAGTTCCTCAGCTTGGCAGTGTTTGCATGTTAACCAGTCAATCTATACTAAATAACGCCGTAAACTATACATTAAATTGGAGAAAATATAATCACGTCAGTTTGCCTATAGATTTTTTCCAAGAAAGGCTATTAAATCGGGAATAGTGATGGATATTGGCCATTATTACAGATTATGGGCTTCTTTAAAGACAACAGTTAATAGTGTACTGTAATAAATGAGTTGGTGCCATGTATGTTTAACTGGTTTGACTGATACTATTGTTTAGGTATTCATTATATACATATAAATATTAACAAACATCCGTTGTTGTAGTTGGTAAATTGATTTTAAAATACTTGCAATGAGGGTACAGTTACAGACGACGGTTCATTAATTTCGTCCACGCCTCGCCCATGGAAGTGGTGTGAAATAAATACTAGCCATCTGCGTTTTTGAAATCTTGTATTGATAAAGGATATATGTGTATGTTTTCATTATTATAATCGCAATATAAACGCCCTCATAAGTGAAGTATACTGTTTCTTGGTATTACTTAAAATAATCATATTACCAAATCAATTGAAATTGTATAGTACAGTGTTACGTCTCTCATCAAAACCGTATAATGGTGTTGTTATCATGTAACGGCGCCAAAGGTAGAGTGGAAAAAGAGTATGAAAGGAGAAATAGAAGTCTAGGAACATCAAATTATTCTTTAATATTATTTAACGTGAAAGGAGCATAATTATATTCCGATACATGGGACGGTCTGGTTGACGTGTCAATCCGACAGACGAGGCTAAAGAAATGCTTTTTCAACAGTAACCCACAGAAGCAACCCAGTGACCACAGTATGGCAGGAATCATTGGCATTCCTGTTCAAAATCCATTATGCTATCCAACAAGCCACGCCTCCTCTATACACATTTTGAAACAATCATATTTACCAAGCCACGCCTCCTCTATACAAATTGTAAAACAATCACGACGAAAGGGAAACTAATTATAAATATATAAATATTAAAATTCAGTGTCCCATTTCAACTTTGCTCCCGCCCTGACATTCATTCCTACAATACTCCCGGCAAGAAGTATTTAGTGAATATTGTTTAATCCGAGCATGCAAGTTTTCCGACCACAGGAATTATCTACAAGACAATAGAGCATTATTGCATGTGGCAGACTGGTTTGATTGATGATCAGTTCCTCAGCTTGGCAGTGTTTGCATGTTAACCAGTCAATCTATACTAAATAACGCCGTAAACTATACATTAAATTGGAGAAAATATAATCACGTCAGTTTGCCTATAGATTTTTTCCAAGAAAGGCTATTAAATCGGGAATAGTGATGGATATTGGCCATTATTAGAGATTATGGGCTTCTTTAAAGAAAACAGTTAATAGTGTACTGTAATAAATGAGTTGGTGCCATGTATATTAACTGGTTTGACTGATACTGTTGTTTAGGTATTCATTATATACATATAAATATTAACAAATATCCGTTGTTGTAGTTGGTAAATTGATTTTAAAGTACTTGCAATGAGGGTACAGTTACAGGCGACGGTTCATTAATTTCGTCCACGCCTCGCCCATGGAAGTGGTGTGAAATAAATACTAGCCATCTGCGTTTTTGAAATCTTGTATTAATAAAGGATATATGTGTATGTTTTCATTATTATAATCGCAATATAAACGCCCTCATAAGTGAAGTATACTCTTTCTTGGTATTACTTAAAATAATCATATTACCAAATCAATTGAAATTGTATAGTACAATGTTACGTCTCTCATCAAAACCGTATAATGGTGTTGTTATCATGTAACGGCGCCAAAGGTAGAGTGGAAAAAGAGTATGAAAGGAGAAATAGAAGTCTAGGAACATCAAATTATTCTTTAATATTATTTAACGTGAAAGGAGCATAATTATATTCCGATACATGGGACGGTCTGGTTGACGTGTCAATCCGACAGACGAGGCTAAAGAAATGCTTTTTCAACAGTAACCCACAGAAGCAACCCAGTGACAACAGTATGGCAGGAATCATTGGCATTCCTGTTCAAAATCCATTATGCTATCCAACAAGCCACGCCTCCTCTATACACATTTTAAAACAATCATATCTACCAAGCCACGCCTCCTCTATACAAATTATAAAACAACCACGACGAAAGGGAAACTAATTATAAATATATAAATATTAAAATTCAGTTTCCCATTTCAACTTTGCTCCCGCCCTGACATTCATTCCTACAATACCTCTGGCAAGAAGTATTTCGTGAATATTGTTTAATCCGGGCATGCAAGTTTTCCGACCACAGGCATGTGGCAGACTGGTTTGATTGATGATCAATTCCTCAGCTTGGCAGTGTTTGCATGTTAACCAGTCAATCTATACTAAATAACGTCGTAAACTATACATTAAATTGGAGAAAATATAATCACGTCAGTTTGTCTATAGATTTTTTCAAGAAAGGCTATTAAATCGGGAATAGTGATGGATATTGGCCATTATTACAGATTATGGGCTTCTTTAAAGAAAAATGTTAAGATTGTGTTGTAATAAATCATTTAGTGCCATATATGTTTAATTGGTTTGCGTACTCTTTAATAATTGACGTTTACATCAATTTTCGTGCACAATATGACCTATGTGTGTCGACGTGCCGTAAAACACCATTCATTCATTCTGGTTTGACTGATAATAAGTGTTATGTTTTTATTATATACATAAAAATTATAACTATAACCAAATACATATCATATCTGAAAAAAGACATGTCGAGTTTTGTTTTGAAAGCTTGTAAAGCTAAATTCTATATTTGCAATACGGACTTGCAGGGGAAATGTTTCGCCGAGGTTGACATTATTTTTCCGAAGGTTGACAATATCCACTGTCACCCTCAATGGGATGAAATATTTATTTTATTATACCTAACAAAAAATGTTTTGATTACAATTTTAATAGACTATATGAGGGAAAAAATCCCAATAATTGTTTTTTTAATTTACGTTTTTATACCAGTTTTGATTTAAAGTAACAAAAACAAGATTAATATCTTTTACTTTTTTTTTTAGACATTATATCAACATTTTAACAATATATAAACAACATATTTTATTATTGACATGGATATATTGAAGTAAAATAATAGTTAGTCCATTTTAACGATAATACAACATTAAAAAATATCAACATTTATTTTATACGTATCACAGATCTTGAAGTGATTTTAGTCCACTTTAACAATATAAACAATATATGATCATTTTTACATATGAGGCGAAACTGTATTTTAATAAGCGTTCACCGATTTCCAATTGTGTAAAGCGTGTCGTTATTGGAAAAAAACACACAAAAAAACCCACCTATTTTTATACTTCCCGTGACGTCACAATCGTGTGGTAGTAAAAATTGTTTACCGGTGAACAGTAAAAATTGCTTCACGCTAAGGGTATGGGCAATTTATACAGAACAGAACAGAAGAGTATACAGGAGAGTAAACGTGAGGTCTAATAATAGCAGATGCGTTTACTGTTAAATCTATTTCTAGAAACGTTTTATGACGTCAAATCTAGTTATGTTTAGTTTATCTAGTTATGTCTCTATTCATAAAACAAAACGCTTAAGGATGTTCAGAAGCAATTGACAAAGGACATGACAATATAATCTGCTCCTTTTCTCTCGTGTGTGTGTGTGTGTGTGTGTGTGTGTGTGTGGTGGGGGGGGGGGGGGGGGTGTTGTTATCTCTTTTCCTCTTCCTTATTCGTATCATCTTTGATAAAGTTTGTGAACATCAGTTTGCTCGTGAACTTGTGTTTTCGTCATAATCACTGTTTTAAATATATTTGTAAATTGCCTTCAACTATGAGAAGTTTGAATCTTATACATGTTATTGTGCCAGCACATGTGATTCAGTCCAATTGCATTTGTTGTGTAAAGCTTTGCAATACAAATGTTTAATCTAAACTCTAATTTCTAGTCATCAATAATGCAAATTTACTTCTGTATGCAATAGCGTTTAACCAATTTAACCAAACTGGTTTGAACATTTCTCTCTTAAAGAGGCACTTTCTATATCTACGCGATTTTTAATGTAAAATATTAATTACTCAATATTTCTGCATTTATATGTATGCAAAGCTATTTTATGAGTATTCTAAGAAGCAACAAGGTTCGTATTCCAGTTCTGTAAATTATTAATTATGATCAAAACAATATCTTGAATAAAATGCTGCCCAGCCTTTTATTCCTGCCGGAGAACTACGAGTTTTTACGATTTTATCGGACATGCGCAATGCCATTCAGTTGAACGAAAACAAACTACTCGGGGCAGTTCCGATAGTAAACGAATCGATCGGAACTCGTCGGCAATCCGACGAGGCAGTTCCGATTGTAAACGAATAAGATCGGAAAATCTCCGTAATCGGCTTGTCTAAAACAATTACGAATACAATTTCAAAAATCCGATCTTTTCTATCCTTTTTTTCCCCAGCAAAACGCATATTACATGGGGTGAAATTATTGCCGTTTACCTTTTTCATAGCTCTCTTTACAATTAAGTAAAGTTTATATCAATTGGTGGACAAAAATATATAGGTAGAGCATCTTTAACAAAATCACGGAAGAGTTTGACAATCACAAAATAAACCTAAATAAAGAAAATCGAAAATGTTAGCTTGTTTACATAATTGCTTTAACATATGTCTGTATCGGATTTTAACCGTGTCATAAAGAACATAGGGGTGGCCCTGTAATCATACGTAATCATACGTGAACGGGTTTCTATGCTGTGACATGCATGGTACTGGACTTTCATTTTTATGCATGTTTGCAATATTGTTTTGGAGGTGTTGTTTGTATTTTGAGAATCCCGAATAGTTCTTTTTTACAACAACATATGCATGTATTAGTACTTAAATGTAGTTCTAAACACGTGTTTCTAGACGGTCGGCTTCTGTGAAATTTGCACTATTTGTTCCACTTTTGCACCTATTTGTTTACTCAATTCACCTAAAAAAACATTAAAAAAACCCACCTTCACTTGCTTTCAAATGTGTAGTTTTTGATCTGTCAGAAGAGTTTGTCCAGGATATATCGACGGTTTCCTGCCAGATTTGAGTATCATCTATATCTAGTATAATATTATTTGATTCCTTAATGAGTGATAGTTTACTATCATAGAAACAAGTGTGGCTGTTTCCAAAAAAATACTATTTAGTGCGTATAATTTGTAAACAGGCACAGGTATAATGCATTTTGCAGTTTTATTGATGTTTTTAAGGGATAAAGGGCAGGGCGATCAAAGGATAGGATGTAAATTAAGGAGTAGGGGGACATTTGATTTTAGAATTAAGGCTAGCGTTAATACGTTCTTAAATGCCCTGTTGAAGACCCTATAATAGTTATCATATTTGAAAAAAAGAAGATTTACTCAGATGTTTTAATTAGATAAGGTGAAACAGTCTCTTAAAAGGAAATACAGGAATGATTAGCATCTGTTTCTAGTTAAATTAGTATAGCAAAGTCTAACTTTCATTCTATACATACACCGGCTACGTCACAACTGACGATATGCCTCTATACTAAGACGTGTTACCGAGCAAAATATGGCTTTTGTCTACATACGCATACGCATAACCGCCAACGGATTACTTTATATTTCAATAAATGGTGTATAAATCATTTTTGTAACAAATTATTTGTTTGTACAAACACAGGAGTTCATAGTTTAATAAGTAAAACCTAATGCTTTTATTTACCATCATTTTACAGTCTAAACATAACGCTTTCTCTTTCAAGACTTTTGAAGTACTTTAATTTTCGATTTATAAATAGGCATTATGCTAATAAGCCACGAGCTACTCACGAGGTAGCGACAAACTATTTAATAAATTATATCGGTCAACTTGTGACAGATATTGGTCTAATTATGGATCTGACATGGGTACGTATATAGAAACCTGTCAAAATTATAAGATAGTGGCCAGTCCTCCCCAACATATAACTCGCAGCAGACGGTATTATTGTTTACACCGCCATTGAATACCGGCATGCCTTGCGCAGAATCACACAGGTCAATCGCGCAGCAACACCTGTCGGACCCACTGGTCTAACAATGGATATTGTATACGTTTATAGTTGTTTATCGTGGCCGCTATACAAATTCAATTGATCGTCACGGCAGGTGATGGCAACAGGTCGGAGAATTTTCTTGGAATTGATGGGTTTAAAAATAGTTTATTTCAAAATGTTTACAGCATGTTATATACGATACAATACATAGTTAATAACATTGAAGCGCATTGTCGTTTAATCACACACGATATTTCGACCACACACACACCCCGACCCCGCTCCCACCCCCTAGATAGAGGGTAATGATAAATAGGAATCGAAGAACCCTGTCCTATTCTTACTATCGACTAGATTCCAATTCCAGGAGAAAATACTCCGAACATTCTTTTACGTCCATCCGATGGATAAGATTGGAGGAAGAATCTCAACTTATGTTTTTAAATCGAAAGGAAATACAATTAAGCAAGAACACAATTATGAAAATAAATATGAAATTGAGGGGAACGGGCTAGGGGATGAACTCTTGGGTGACGACGGGGCAAAGAGACCAGAACAAATAAACTATAAACTATTGACAAGCAGTTAACAGCTGACACTTAAATGCCTCAGTAAATGAATAATAAGGTGTAATAGGATACTAGCGAGGTTGTGTACATATAAATTCGATTTAAGCTAACCTGTAAGCCTTATTGCATACTGACAGTTCCAAGTCTCCACCACTCGTTATGTTATGAATTGTCATTATCACATTTTAAAAATGCTCATTTATTTCGGTTTGTGTTGCAGCACGGACCTACGGTGGCATTGCGTCTGGTTGCTTTAGTTTCTAGAGGACCATTTTTTTCTAATATTTTTATATAAAATATCATATTAAAAGTGTCCTTGCTAATATTTCTGAGTAGGTATAAACAGTTTCAAATTATGTCACAGGACACAGGTGGTTATGAATTTGTTAAATTAAAATGGTCGACTTAATACAGTTTAACAATATATAGTAATAATGCAATGAGTGTTTTAATTGTTTTTGTTTTATTTTTTATTTCTAAAAATTAAACACTTTTAATATGCAGTATCACTATGTTTATTTGAATTTAATTGCTAGTATAATTAAACTGATGCAAGTGTTAAATGTTGGTTTTTACAGATATAAATGAATGCAGCACGAATCGTGGTGGATGTGAGCACGACTGCTGTAATACGATCGGTTCTTATATTTGCACGTGCAGAGAAGGTTACAAACTTGCATCAGACGGCCGCACGTGTAAAGGTATGTTGGTGACTTTGCAATTGAACCTTGGTATGATATGTTAAAACGACTTACTGACATGACTGCACGGTACACTACGGTGCTACAAGTTATAATTGTATTAACAAACACGCTAACAGTTAAATAATAAATAACTACCCCTCTGAATGTCCGCCCATTTGAAGATGGCTTTAGCATTACGTGGTCCCGCCTTAATTCCACTTAGCGATGTGAAAGCTTATATTAGCAGGATTTTATAACGAATATTTCGAAAACGAAACACGCTTTAAAACGTTTTTTACTGAAAATCCGTAAACATGTTTAAAATTATCTACACAATGTTTTAATTTTACAATATGCAAACTTTTAAGCAGAAATTAAGGTTTTTATTTCACAGCCAATCCCGTTTTCGCTTTTTGGAGAAGGGGTTGGGTGGGGTAAGAAAGTTAATACTCGGACCACGTAATATAATTTCTGATGGAGGTGGGGGACAGCAATAAGTAATGTGGGTTAAAGGTGGGCACTTCAGTTTTTAGTATCATTCTATCTAGAGTGAAATTAAGTATTTTTAATGATTTATTAAACTTTACTTTAAACATACAAAGGATTGTAGGTGTTTATTGTATTGGCTTGGTCGTTATTAACCCTAGGTTTTGCTACAAGCTGAAATATTGAACTAAAGAGAAGAGTTTAAAGACATTTTAATCGATTCTTTACGGAATTGATTTAAAACACCATGCATAAACAAAGAACACAATACAACAGAGTCGCCTGGAGCCAGGATATGTCATTCATTTTTGTTTAAAGAAACTAACCCGCCAACAGCGAAAGTTCATGACAAAACCGTTTATCAAAACTCTATCCAGGTGTTCAGCTTATATAATAATGTACATGTGGTGATTAAACATATATTTATTGACGGGTTTTTAAAATACCCTTGATTGAATATGCGTAAAATGAATTAGCAGCTGGTAATTTAATTCGACGCTCTAGTTTGGCGGTTTGGCCTCACTGGTTAAAGCCGTTTAAATCGTGGCTAAAGCGTTTGGATTTTGAAAATGTGTAAGTTATATATATATAACTCATCGATTTAGAAAAGGTGTACATATGTTGTAAAATGTGTCTGTTGTTGGCGGGGGTAGCTATTTTAATAACAAAGCATTTCTTGCAGACGTCGATGAATGCCAAATATACAACGGTGGTTGTCAGCACAAATGCGTGAATGCGTACGGTGCCTTCAGGTGTGAATGTCCAGTCGGCAAACGCCTGCATGCTGATGGTCGCACGTGTATAGGTAAATATCGTGTTAGTTGTATGTGTATGTGTATGTGTGGTATATATGTAACCGGGCACAGGTAAATTTCCTAATTGTAAGTCCTCGATAGCTCAGTTGGTAGAGCGCTGGTGCAGTAAACCAGAGTCCCTGGGTTCAAGTCCCAGTTGAGGACCGATTTGTTCACCACCTGTTGTATAATAACAGCTCGTGTCAGTCAGAATTGCCTTACCCAATTCTCTAAACAGGATCACAGACAAAGGTCCATCATACCCATTCCTCTACATTATCCCAGTCCAATTTTAACAGACGAAATTTGACAGGTGGAGACATATGCTAAATAAATGCCGAGTTTCTTTGTTAGATACAGCATTGCCCAAATATTTTTTTCAGAAAAGTGTATCTTAGCTTAAACTTATGTGTATCATGTTTCGCTCTACGATCGAAGACAAGGAGAGATTATGAGCTTTTTTAAATCTTTCTAAGCAATCTGTGAATTAACCATAACTTATATAAATATATACTAAGGGAAAAAAGAAACACAACTCGTGAAATTCCGCTATATGATTTATATTCTGTACATTTTGTGTAATATTTCACAGAAATTCCAAGACGTTTATAAAAAAGTTGCAGCTTGTTACAGTAAGGACAAAATTGTGCTGTTGTAGACCTTTAAATCATAATACACTATATGACTCGTAAATTCAGAAATGTGGAAATTTCCGCTTTGAAAATTTGAGCCATTTCAGTACTTATTCAATGGAAAACATCACATCATAAGCTTCCTCACCTGCTTGAGAAAACGCGTATTCTATAAATGAACGTTTGAAGGGATAACATTTGTGGTGTTATGTTTTGTTTTCCGTAAGGAAAATTCTGATATAGCTACGTACCATTCGATTAACAGCAGTATACTATACATACAATATAAAGCAAACATTCCCGTACATACAATATAAAGCATACATTCCCGTGCATACAATATAAAGCAGACATTCCCGTACATACAATATAAAGCAGACATTCCCGTACCAGACATTCCCGTACATACAATATAAAGCAGACATTCCCGTACATACAATATAAAGCAGACATTCCCGAGATGCGTTTTTTTCCCTTTAGTATAAAAGACATAAGTTTAGCAAGTAAATATGGATATCTAGCTTAAATAAATCTATTGTAATTGTATAATGTGAATTGGAATGACATAGGGTGGTATTCTTTTTCATCTGTTATTTGTGTTCCAATGTAAGTGTCAGAGTTATTTCGCATTTAGTTAAAACAGCTTATTTCATATTTAAAAAATACAAATATGGTAAAGATCTTGATCAAACGTTATTAAATAACTGTTCTGGGTCTCAAGTCATAAAAACCGCAAAAGCAATTGACAATAACCTTGCCATTATAAAGATATAGGGAACAAAAGTTTACCATTTGTGAAATTACCTCCCTTTACTTGAAATAATAACGAAATTATAATTTCTGCATAGCTGGTAAACTTAAATATTTTGATTTTTTCTTCGCAGATATCGCTTGAAAACAATGCCCTGTATATAATCCATAATTATGTTGATTATATTGTTTAGGACCTCTACCACGCATAGTCTAGAACATAAGCAATGGGATTTACCATGTTATTTACTTGCTAAGCTTATTTCTTTCAGTATATGTGTAACTTATTTGTGTACTGTTTGCATAACACACTTCTAGGTAGATATAGATACAACAGCGACAACAAAGATGCCTTTTTAGGGACAATAAATATTGACGTATACGCAGGTATCAACGCATTGTTTATGTTAGATACGTTCATTGCAATGTCGTTGTTTTTAATAACGTATTTGGAATTGGTTAAAATGCACAATAAACTGGATAAAAATATATAAAATGTTCAAGAGATATTTGTGTTTGTGCATTTTGACGGATACCAATTCCAAATACGTTTCTTGTAACACTATTACAGACTTTTTTTCTTTGTTCTGACAGCTATCATTGCAGTGTTGGTCTTCCTTCGTTTTTGGGACATATATATCATTGCAGTGTGTGCCTTTATTTTGACAGATATCAATTCTACTGATCCTGCTGATGACTTTTTGCTTACTAACAAAATACCATCCGTGCCTCTTACTAACAATGATGCAAGTCTTGATAATGAATTGGACTTACTCTCAGATGCTAAGTACAAGAGCCAATCAAACAAGTTAATACATATCTTAAGAGACGATCAGTACAAAGAAGCACCGAAATTAAACATAGCCGACCAATCAACGGGAAGCAATAACGTAATTGACGAATCAAAATTAAGTAAATGGGAGAAGGTATTTGGAGATAACCCAGTCGCGATGAAGCTTACAAACCAAAGAAAACCATTGGCGCTTAATGAAGTGGACATTGGTATTTATAAGTGTTCGCTGAATGTTGTCAGTTTCGTGGGTGTCGTATTTTTTTATTTGTGTTTTTTATAAAACATGATACTAAGTTATAGATTCGGCGTATTGATGTCATACTGTATATGCATGCGTCTCGTTTGTGGTGTAATGTATATCAAACTTATGCACATGCCCAGTATGTGTGTTGCACCTTATATTACCTATCATAAACAGATTTCCGCTACCTATTTTCTCTTTTGATTGTGTTCGTTGCTACTAAGGATCCCTTTTTTTCAATATGTATTAGTGCATGAATACATACTGAACCAAACAGTTAAGGCACCATAAGACAGTACGATAGGTAAGAATGATATAAGTATTAACTTATTATATGCCGACTGGTACCGTTGGAGACAGGTGATTTGAATTATTTGTTTTAAATTTACAGTCGTTATTGACAAGATATTTGTCTCGTTTAGAATGAAATTTGTTTTGATTTTAAATTATTGATTGTTATTATTGAGATATTAAAGGTATCGTCCAATGGTGCGTTAGCTGTTTAGTTCAGTATAGTTATCTTTGCGCACGCGAGAATTGCACGGGAAAATTGTACATATGTATATTGCAATTTGATTATCGAGAAAACTGAAACTTAAATTATTTCGAAAATGAAAATTTTATGAAAACATGTGTTTGAGACGTTTTCAAATTATAGTATGCATTTCAGGTAAACATCAATATAATTTATTGCACCTCGCACAAAATCCTAGGAATTTCATTGGATTAGTGCGGTCACATGGTGACCCTCTATTATTCTATAGTGGGACAGTAGATTTCAAAGAGGGTCACTAAAACAATATCGACTACAATTCCGATTCAAAGTTTAAATCATTTGCAAATAGTTCTTTAAGGCGTTAGTAACAAACATAATAAGTAAATTTCATGATGTTTTTAAACTGTACCGGTCGTGACGTCAACGTCATGACGTCAAATTGGGCGAACGTCTCAATGACATTAAAATGGGTTAAATATCGGCGTTTGCCTTAAAATAATGTGCTCGATGCAATAAATCAGTTATTGGGTTTGCTACTGACCCCCTACAGACATATGTGGGGTCAGTCATGTGTATAGGCGGACTCGGCTATCGCCTCGCCCCTATCGGGTATCCCCTCGTCTCCTATAAATCTTACTGACCCCACATATTTCTGTAGGGGGTCAGTAACAAACCCAATAACTAATAGTAATTCCTAGGTTCTAACAAGTATTTCCTTGCCAGTGATAGTATAAATGTGTCTGCTAGTAAATGTGTCTGCTAGTACCATGTTGTTGTTGTTGTTGTGGACTTGACGTATTGGTGTGCCACCTCCGCATTACTGCAGGTTTATTGGTGTGCCACCTCCGCATTACTGCAGGTTTATTGGTGTGCCACCTGCAGGTTTATTGGTGTGCCACCTCCGCATGACTGCAGGTTTATTGGTGTGCCACCTCCGCATGACTGCAGGTTTATTGGTGTGCCACCACCGCATTACTGCAGGTTTATTGGTGTGCCACCTCCGCATTACTGCAGGTTTATTGGTGTGCCACCTCCGCATTAGTGCAGGTTTATTGGTGTGCCACCTCCGCATTACTGCAGGTTTATTGGTGTGCCTCCTCCGCATTACTGCAGGTGTATTGGTGTGCCACCTCCGCATTACTGTAGGTATATTTGTGACGTTTCCATAGGACCAGTTTTCTCCTTTCTGTTTGTGCCCAACCCTGATCTGCATATATGTGCTTTTTTCAATACCTTTAACCACGGCAATCCCTAATCACACGATTAGAAACTAATTATTTAGTTGCATTATTTAGTTGGCTGCATGCGCTTCAGACAATTTATGCTCTGTTTGTATTAGCATTTGGTTTTAAATTAGTTTATTTCTTTAGATTCTATCGTCTGTATACGAAGAACAGGAACTTTGTAATGCTAGCTTTATAAATAAACAATCTCGTATGGAAAGTAAATGAAATATTATGAACATGAACGTGAAAAAGGAAAGCATAGTAGCGAACTGTAGTAAATAGGTCAGCCACTAAACATGCATTTCGTTGTAAAACCATATGGTCATAACCTCTTTTTATTGATAAACTTTCTAACCAGTTTGATAAATAGTATATGAATGTGATCATGGCCAAGTATCTAACGACTTCTGCAAATAACGTAACCAATAAAAGGGAGGTTTGTGATAGCCTTGTCGGATATAAGGTGATGGTAGTGATACGTCTAAACCAAGTATGCCTTTGTAAGATTGCTTGATGTAGTTGAGTGGAGTAGATGAAAAGCATTTTTCAATATAAAAAACTAGGGGGAGAAGGGACATATCTCTGGAATTCAGTTTGTAACATTACTGATACAAAAAGTAATTAACACATTTCTGTTGCGTGTTGTTATTAGTCAACATCGGCCTAAAACATGATAAGAAGTATGTCATTGCACCGAGTTAGCCCACTTAGCCTGTGCAATTTTACCATTCAACATCAAACAAATTGCAACAGAAATGATTTACTGATTTTCTAATAGTGACATATATTGCGAAAAATCACAAAAAAGTCTAGAGAAATCTAGATAGGGGAAATAAGTTTTTTATAGCTCCTATGTTTACGCTTTTCATAAAACAACACCAGATTTAGAGTTATTTGTAGCTGCTGCATTTTATTTGGAATAAGACATTTTAATGATGTATTACACTATTAAGACCTTAATTAATCATAACAATTACATCTTTGAACAATTACAAAATAAATGTATATGTTAATGCTGTTTGTTGAAAAGTGCATATTGAATTACCCCACCCACTGAAATCACAATAGAGAAATTGGATATCAAAGGTAATGCTATGTTATATGCATTTCTTGTTACAGTTTAAGAAAAATACTCAAATTAAGAATGATGATGAAGTGTTGCGTTAATACATTGGCCTCTATATGGTAGCCGTCGGCATTGTTGGCAGCTATTAAAAGCCCATTGCTAGCATCATTCCTTGATAATTATTTTTGGAAGAGTGAAAGGTAAATACTTAAGATTTATGGTGAAGCGCCGTGTGTTGGGGTGGGGGTGGGGTGTGTGAGTGGAGGGCGGATAATATATTGACCACTATATTGTAGCTGTGGCAATAATTTATTAATCCATTGCGTTATTGTTAACCACATTCGTAATGGTCATACCAACTTACGCTGCAACTGCGCACAATTATTAAAAATACCATAATAATAGTCATAATAGGGCTCAAAGGTTTTTAGACAATTCTTTAAATATATATATAACTGTTCCTACACAAAACTATCATAACACAATGGGTAAATATCCTTATATAGTTAAGCATTTATACTATAGTAATTGATGTTGCAGCATACTTGTAAGTTATACTACTTCTATGCCATAATTCGCAATGTTAATTACTAGAATATCAATAACTCATAGCTTTCACTATTGAAAGATAATGCCAAATCTAGTACAACATCGCAAAAATCTTGAATACCCCTTACCGATTTATATATTATTTGCAACCCTTTATATGCTGATATGCTGAGCGTTAAGCAATGGAGCTACTAGTATCATTTTTTCTAGTCATTGGTATGACCCGGCCGGGTATTGAACCCACGACATCCAGCATGCGAGGCGGATGATCTACCATTACGCCACCACTGTGGTTCTTAGCATTTATTATTGTGTCATGCCAAACTGCAAGGTGAGGTGAAGTACTAATACTGCCTAATTACAAGTAGTTTGTATTAATGTTAAAGGCAAAGATGGACACAATTTACCGTTCTGATCGATGCAAGAGATCTATCAAGATATTACCACAACCTATCCTGGTCACCACTGATATTTTCAAGAATGAGTCATGTTACAAAAGCACTAGAAGAGGATGTTGACATTTGAAACCTCTTCACTTATGTTTTCATAGTATATTAGTATTAATTTAGTCCATAATTTTGAGTAGAAAACATATTTAAGCCAGAAAATATTACCGCCAAATTTCGTGTTTATCCGATTTCCTTTCTGATTTTGAAATAATTTTACTTTTGTTGGTATGCTAACTTTTTAATATGTGTTGATACATGTTTGCCATGTATGCAATACATACACTGCAAAATGACCCGTTGGCCCTGCTTCATAGTAAGCAAGGTCATTCATAGGGCACAATGCAAAAGTGCACTAGTTCTTAAATGTGTTCGCGATATGAAATTGAAATGATACATTTGGCATATGTTTCAAAGTATTTGGCATATGTTTCAAAGTATTATTATATTCTATTGAGTTGATTGCGTAGGCTCCTAAGTTGTGTCTTCCACAAACTATGTTAACTATTTGATTAGCATAGTCTGACTGTAAGTTACTGTAAGGCCTTATGCATATAAACAGAGTAGTGACTGCATTAACAACATACAATTAAAATGTTAAAGAAGTACTCGCCAAATAATGGCAAAATTGCACTACAAAACCGTTTATTAAAGCTATCCACGTGTTCAGGTCATATACTTATGTATATGTACCGATTAAACGTATTCACGGGTTCCTAAAATACTCGTGATTGAATATGCGTTAAAAATAATTATGAGTCGATAACTCTTAATTTGATGCTGCAGTTTTGGAGTTTGTCCTGGCTGGTTAAAGCCGTTTATATTGTGTCTATAGAGTTTGGATTCTCAAAATGTGTAAGTTAGGATTCTCAAAATGTTTTAGTTATATACAGGTTTAGAAACGGTGTATGTTGTAAAATGTGCCACTTGAAGGGACTTTAACATGCCATAATCTGACCCAAAAGTATATTCCAAGGAGCAAGGGTCATATTGGTTATATTTTTCTAGCAACGAATTGTCAAACGTATGTACAAGTCAAGTTTGTTACAAGGGACAGTATACATGTAAATGATCACAGTTATAATCTTAAATATGTCGTATTATGACTATAATGTTGTACTGACAATATTATGTAACTTAATTACCATGAGTTTTTCAATACAGGATTTCTAGCCCGAGTGAGACTTCGCACAAACAAACGAGTGCGCTAGCATGAATTTGTTTATTTGGACGTATTGTCATGTGTATCATCACTCGGTATTGAAAAACTCATGGTAATACAACTCTTTATACTTTCCTTATCTCTCTCCAAAGTTATTATCAAAGAAGCTTGGATCACAGAGGTCATGTTTTGCTAACAAAGAATGCATAAAGTTTATGTAAGTCAAGTAATAAGAAGGATCCTTAATCAAGGTATTGTTTTTTATCAAGCACAGTCAGATATGTACATATATACATATTTGTGTTTTTAAAGCTTCGTCAGTCATACTGCGACTACCTAATGCTTTTCACAATAATAGTTTTTGTGCAGATAAAGTGTTTCTGTTGCAAATACGTAAAGAAATAACATTTTAATGCCAAAGACTTGGGTATTTATAGTTGCCGACAATGCCGACGATCATACATTAGTCAATGTTTCACCCCCCAGTGCTTACTCGTCGACCTTATTATGAATGTTTACACAAAAATGTTCTATGAAACTGCCTATAACACAGATTTACATTGAAATGCAGATCCATTGTAATTAAGTGGGTGGGGTAATTCAATATGCGAATTTTAAGAAACAGTGCTAAAATAGGCATTTATATGCATAGTTCATCCAAACTTTTCAATTTTTATTATTTAGCTATGTTTTTATAATGTAATACCTCATTGAAATGTATTATTCGTAACAAAATGTTGCAGATATACATTCACATAAACCTGCAGTGATTTTATGACAAACGCACATTTTTGAGCCATAAAAACTTATTTCCCCTATCTAGATTTTTCTAGACTTTTTTGTGATTTTTTGCAATATATGTATCTATCAGAAAATCAGAAAATCATTTCTGTTGCAATTTGTTTGATGTGGGTTCACAGGCTGAGTGGACTAAGTAGAGCGTCGGACTTCAGATCGTTGGTTCGATCCTCGCCGTGGCCATGCTATTTATCCTTGAGCAAGATAATTAATCCACCTTGCTGGTTCTACCCAGGAAGCCATTGAGAGTGATTAATATAAATCGCAAGAACTTGCTAAAAAAGAAATATGTGTAAATAAATGGCGCTGTAAACGGTTTCAAGTTTGGCCACGTATATATGAATAGCACCATGCCCATGCATGAACATTGACATGTTCCAACCGACACCAGAGGTTACCGCCTTATCACAGTCAACACAATAGAACCTGGTTTATAACCACAGCGGCCTTTTTGCCGCTGATCATTCCAAGGCGGTAGCGTTATTTTCAACCCGATCGTGTTTGTAATGTAACATGCATTGCTTCGTATTAACATTGTATGTTTTTTTTTGTTTTAATGCATGTTTTTTGTTGGCTGTAAAAGCTACATTTCGACTGTTATAACTACTTTTAGTAAGAAAATAAATATATCTTATTCCAATCGCATGAAACGACAGTTATAATTAAAATGGCTATATGTTATCAAACAATTTGAACGTTTCGTGCCTTTTTAGACTCTTTTTTTTTTTTGGTTTTACATGTGCTTATTAACTGTTTTGATATTTTCCTAACGTCATGTGAATTTTAGCCGTATAAATCACCTTTCAGATTTCCCAGAACCCTGACTTTCTTGGATTGTTTTAAACGATTCACTGAGACATCTGGGGAACAATATGTATAATTACTCGAATTTATCTTGCAGTAGCTAATTACAGCTCCGCGGAATTGATTGATCAAAGCGGCTTTCGCCTTCCGCCTTCGTTACCGATTCTATTTATTGAAAAAGCACTGGCTCAGTATCACGTTCAACATTTAGTCATTGATATAAGGCGAATCGTATTTATTGCATGTTGTATAGACGCTTGCAATGCTTGATTAATTAATTTGTTTTTGTTTGTCAGTCAAGATCAGAAATGGCAGATTTCCTGTAACAATGTAATCGACATCAGAGGGATTATCTTATTAGATAAGAAAGTGATTATATTCATTATTGGAAGCAGTGTTTGTTAAATGATACTTTTGAAATGGCGAATTATTTGATTTATTTGGGATTTCCTGAATATTCATGGCAGATCAACTGTTATTTAAGGGTATTCGTAGTAGAGCAGTCTTTTTTATCTCCCTAAAATCCACGATTTTGTAGAAATTGTTACGATTTAAAGAGAAAACTATCCCGCAAAATAACGGCAGAATTACTCTACAAACCCGTTTATCAAACTCTAGCCAGGTGTTTAGGTTTTATAATAATGTATATATACCGATTAGAAGTTTAGGATTTTCAAGGGGTTCTTGAAATACCAGTGATTGAATATGGGTAAAATTAATTATGAGTTGGTAATAAATACTGAAAAGGGGATCCCTTGGAAGCAACAACCACAAACAAGAGATAAAAGTAGCAGACTCGGTTTTATTGAGTCTGTTCATGACAGGCTCACGCCCCCTAGCACCGGCTTAAGCGATATTCTACTTTAAAGCCACAAATAATGGGCTTGATGATCCCAAAGGACCAGTAAGTAAATAACACTACTGATTTGTAGTCGGGGCAACTTTTTACGGCGGCCACACAGTACTAAGCAAACGCCAGTGTGAATGTCAAAAAATACTGAATAAAACCTCTTCATTCAACGCTTCTGTTTTGGGGTTTGGTCTGGCTGATTAAAGCCATTTATATCGTGTCCATACATTTTGGATTCCCAGAATATGTCAGCTGTATATATACCTCGTCGTCGGTAGGTTT